>WYDI02025420.1:0-12609 GCA_009867235.2 Psittacus erithacus | reverse complement strand
GAAAGTTAGAAACACAGTGCTGCACCAGCCACTAAGAAGGAGAAAAAATGACTGCTACTGCTGAACCCATGACAAGAGGTGAGGAAAGGCGTCCAACAGGAAAATTTTTATGGCTTTGCCTCAGGAGTTTTCTTTGAGAAATAAGGGCCCAATGTACAGTTCAGGCTACTTCACCTTCCAAAGTTCCTTCAAATTACATAGTTTTTAGAGTCAAGGAAATTAAAATTGATGAGCAGATCAGAGATCTAGTGATAAAACACATTTTGAGAGTACAGAACTTTATTTTCTTCTTTTTCTGAAATAAGAAGTCTCTTTTAATCACAACTGCTTCTCCAAATCCTTAAAAGGCTACCTTTGCTCCAGGCAATAGTTGTGTCTGCCAAATAAAACAGTAAGCATTACAGATCCGAACCTCTCTAACTATGGAGGATGCAGATCTCTGGTTTCAACAAATGGATGACTTAATCTAACTCCTGGAGTAGTCCCTAGATTTGCAGTGAAGATACCTAACTCCTCTTCTGTATGGCCTAAGGGAATCCTGACAATCCCCAAAATATTTGGACACCTATCATTTAGGCCTGACTTCTCAAACACATCCCGATGGTTCCTGCTTTTTAATTAGCTTCATCTAGACAGATGTCTGCTTGGCATGGAGTAGGGCAAAACAAAGGGAAGGCATTTCCTTTGCTAAACTGACAGTAGTTTTCTCCAAATTGATCATCAATACAACTAAGGGATAGAAAAAAACCTCTCTAAAGCTCCCAGAACATCACAATGGCACTTTACATAGTATCATGTTCCTTAAAAGGCAAAAAAACCCCAACAACAAAAAAAGAGAGAACCAACCCCCTTCCTGAATCCCAAAAGCATTGGAAAGAAAAAAACCTACAGTGTCTGGTGTGTACATGAGAATAACTTCCAGCTAGGTTGTTAAAAGAAATACTGCGATATGGCTGGAGTATAAGAGCTAGCTTACTTTTCCCTCTTGAAAATATCACTGTCTCTTTAGATGATTTCTGGATTTGGCCAGCTTGGGTGATGGTGCTGGTTATAAACTGCCTTGAGTCCCTTGACAAATAGATACCGCCCTCATAGTGAGGGCATCACAAAACCCCTGTGGCAATTAAACCCGTAGCCATCTCTGTAGTAAAGAGTTGAAACCTCTTCACTATCACACACCATCTTCTATGCACCACTTCTTCAGGATGCCCAGCTGCTGTCTTCATAGTGGTCAAAATACCTCTAGATTGTGCTGTAGTATTGGAAATATCTAATATAGCCCTCAGCAATGTGTCTATTAGCTGCCTCTTAGATGACAGGAACACAAATACTCTTTCACACTCCTGGTGCTTAAGGAAACTTGTCAAGAAATCAAGACTGTGCCACCTTAAAATTATTGTACCCTACAAAAAGCCTACAGTACGTAGCACTCCTACTTGCAAAGCAATTAGTGATTAACTCTTCCTACCAAACAAATCCAATAATTTCACCCTATCTTTTGGTATCACTTTTGCTGTTGCACATCACACTCTGGGAGTACTACAGTGTAGTACAAGCAAGCTTGTCATAAGCTGGGCATACACATACCCATCATATCTTTCACACCTTCTATCTCTACCATCAACATGACACATAGCAGAATGACACATTTTTAGCTGGCTTATCTCACCCCCATTCACGTGAAAAATCCCCAATACAACCCTTAATCAACATAGTGTTAGGCAACCAGAGATGACACTGGAAACAATACTAGTGCCCTATCAGAGACCTTCAGCTGAATTGATGGGGACAGTGCAAGGATGCTGTGCCTCTGATAATTCTCACCTAAGGAGGGAAAAGAAAACACAACAAAACTTGAAGAAAGAACAAAAGTTAGAGTCCTAACTGTACTGAAGTATAAGATTATGTCCAGCACAAAAAAAACCCCACCACGCTTTCAAACAGTATCACAGTAGGATTTTATGTTGAAAGACCTGGAGAACCAGGTAATCAATGACATGGAGCATGCTTGAGGCTTATGGACAGAAGAAGCTCTTGCTCCAAGCCAATCTGAAAGGCACTCACAAATGAGACCTTAGAAAATGGAAAATGAATACTTGCTGTGTTGCCTCCACCATGGGAGGGGAAGCACACCAGAGCATGTGTTGCTTCACCTGGGGTGTCTGCTAGGCACAGTGTCCCCAGGGGCAGAAGCATCCAGCGGTGGCTATGGCCTCTGTGCTGCATCCAGCACCTGGGAGAGCACCAGCGCCTCCCCCAAGAACCAACATCCCCCTTCTTCCCCAGCCACCCCACCACCCATCACCCAGCCTCACACCACACAAACCAGTGCTGGACTTAAACAGCCTTCTTGCCTTGAAGCATAATTTTGCCTTTCTGTTAGGTTAAGAGCCAAAGCAGACCTGCTTTTGTGTTTCTTGGAGAAGCTCCAACCGCACCACAATAATTTTTCTCCAAGAACAGTTACGAGCCACAATCTCAAACTCGACCTAGTTCACCCTGAGCTAACCCTTCTCATCTCAAGCTGCTATTAACTGAGAAATATTCGTTTGGGAAAGAGAAGAGGAAGGAAAAAATATGCATGATAATACAACTAATATATTGCAGAGACTTGTCTACCACAACTTCAGAGAAGATACAAGAACCAAACTGATAGTTTTCCAAAGAGCTTGTAGATAAATCTGACAGAAGTGGTACCTTTCCTTAACATAAGGGTAGTCATGCTGGTTAGCAGCTACTTCCAGGTATCTGCAAGACCAAAGTTCAGTTAAGACCTTTTATGCTATGCCAGAGGAAAAAGTAGTTATAAAAGCATTTCAAGTTATATAGGCAGGAAAACTATTTTTACTCTTCTATTATTAGGCTTCATAAAACCACCAACACTAAACACAGTGATGACAGACTGAGGCACCTTCTCAGAGATGGAGACTGCAAGAAGGAAACAGTGGACTAATGAATTCACAACTTTCTGTTCTTGATACAGAGCGATGAGGAAGCAGACATGGCTACTTCAGAAACTGTTAACCAAAGGATAGATTTGGACTGAACACTGGCAAAAGCACGATGGTAGCTGAATGTACACATGAAGACTAAAGAAGCTATGAAAGGAAAGGAAAGAAAAGAAAAAATGCAGAATACCATCACCTTTTTTTTCCCCCTTTACAAAAAGCCCTCAGCCAATTTCTAGTTTAAAATGTGTCATGTCTACAGAAACACTTGTCCACGTTAATGCTGCTGCAGACCTGCAAGGGCATTAATGGTAGTGCTGACAATTCCTGTTTATCTCCATAGGCCTGGTGGCATCTAACAATTTTCATACCAAAGAAAGGAGTCAGCATGTTGTCATGTTGGATCTGTTTGCTTGGAGTGCAATTACATGGCAAGGAAACCACTCTTGAGTGGGAAGGCTCTTCCTGCTAGAGGAACACTACATCACTAAGTATCAAGTAGAGAGACAACCATTCAACATAATATAAGGAAAACTGATCATTGGTACATCTGCAGGATCTGCACTTTCTACTTCATAAAATAGATAGCAATAAGTATAGAATGGGTAGAGTGGAGGGGATGCTAATCTGCCTCCCTCTTGAGATTTGTTTCTTAAGTGAATACAGCTGGGCCCACAGGTTGGCCAGAAGATTATTTTAACTTAAGAGTTTTTCCTTTGATTTAAAGTATTAGATTTTGGTACTGTAACATGAGCTGTTTGGAGAGGCACTCAGCTAGTCTCAGTCTACAATGAGACTTTTCCTGTTTTCTTGTATGAAAGAAACAAAGATTGCCAGAGGCAGCAAGAATGCTCCCTGTTGGCATTACTGTTGGTGAAGTCTAGAGGTAGATTCTGTCCTTCTGGCTCCACTTTTACTACTGAGAGGGGTTACTAAAATCTCAACCCAGTTCTTGTATAGTAATTTCCACTTAAAAAGCAGGGCTGCATTTTGAATCATTCATATTAGAAACAGCCAAACTTCACAGAGGGACAAAAAAAAAAAAGAAAAAGAAGCCAAAAAGCCAGACCATTCTCCATACCACTATTTATTAACCTGTCTCCTTTCATGAATCTTATGAAGTCACCGGCACCTGAAAACAATGGGAAGCTGACTGAAAGTGCAACTTTACTGGAGGTCAGATTTTTCCTCAGACAGTCCTAGAAACTGGATGGAAACACTGAATTTTCAATTTAATGTATTTCTTCCATTTCAAATGAAATGTTGCATTTCCCTCAAAGAAGTCTACAGCAAGGAAGTCCAATTAAGCCTTTGATTGCAGTGGAACATCAAATTGCCACCATGAAGGAATCCCAAGATACAGGGTATCACCCAAGTGCCAATGACCTTGGGCTTAGATTTGCCTGGCAGCACAATCAGACCTCTGCAGACTTCCTTTTAACATATCCTTGAATCACCAAAAGAAAGGAAAGGCAAAAATCCATCTGAAAAATCTCAGCTGTGCCTTACAAGGTAACAAAGACAAAACATACATAAAAAGTATGACAAAAGGTGCTTCAAGAAGGACTCATACTTTACAAATCTGGAACTATGTATAACCATCAAGAGACAGATTACAAAAAGCATCATAACAAAGAAAGAAGTAACACACTTGGAAAAGAAATGGGATTTCCACAACAGCTTAGCAAATACTCAAAGCAACAAGGAAATTCCTCCTCCAAAAATACCGTAAAATCCTGCGCTTCACTTCTAATGGCTGGAGCCTCCCAGCGAGTCTAGAAAACACTCCACAAAGAGACCTTCTGAGAGAAATGATTAATGAGGTTTCACTGACAGTTTTTTGAAGAATGATGAGCTAGTTACATGCCTCTAATGAGTGTTTAAGTCCGAGAACTCAGTACGTTATGTTTACGAATTACTTAATTCATTTTATGAACGTAATTACCTCAGAGAAAACTCATGGTTTTGGCAGCATCTAGACTTCTAAATTTAAAAGAACAACAAAAAGGCATGGACGCTGTGTTTACAGGAGCCTGAATGCATATAAGAGAAAATAAGATTGCTGCTGCTGTGTTTTCTTACAGACTGCTAAATTAGCATTATGTCATGGGAGTACTAAGCCTTCTCTAATCCATATTTCTAAACTCCAGCGAGATCTACACAGAAAACAGAGAGAAAGCAGAGACAGCAGAGAGAAAACAACACAGCGAAATGATGCAACATAAGGCATAAGTGAAAAGAGCAGAAAGTTAAGTTTTTAAAAGCGAGCCTGCAGGGGTGTTCAGTGCTCTGTAAATAAAGAGCCAAGCACTCATGATACTCACTGAAAGTATCAGCTCCAGCTTATAAAGGAAAACTACACAGCTTTTCCTCAATTGCACTACCTCTTACACCTTTGAAAATCAAATTGTGACATGTTGCCTCACCTGAACCTGACCCAGAAGAATAATCATCATCATCAATTGGATAGACGCCTGATGCTTCTTCAACAGAGCTGTTGTCAAGGTACAAGTCTTTATCAGAGGTCAAATCTGTTCTCTGGAAAACAGATAAGAGACAATGGTTAAAAAGATAACAGTTCTCCAGCATAGCAGTCTCTTAATCTTTACTCCTGTTTCCGAAGCTGATGATGGCACACTGAACAGTTTATAATTTCAGTTTATGCAACACATTCACCTAAGTTGTTAAAGAAATTCATAAAAATTGCAGCATAAAAAAATTTCCAAGGCTGCACACCAAAAACTAGGAAACCACCCAATCTTTAGGAAGCAAGCCCCCTTCAAATCACACTTCATCTCATTAAATGCATGAATGAATAAACAGGATTTGCAATATATTCTGCAGAGCTTCTGTAAGAAGAAAGAAGCAAATCCCGGAAGTGAGGCCCTCTGTCAGAATCTCAATTATGACATCCATAGGCTGTCACATGCAGACTGTCATTTGATTTCAAATGGGAAGCAACAACAGCATGTACCGAAACCCATTTCACAGGTGTATCGACCTCAATGCATCTCTTCTAAAATTTAGCTGTAGCTTCAAGAGGCTAAAAAGTTGTGATTTTGTGAATTTCACCACATTTATGTCCTCAAGTATTTCCCTACTAAAGAGAAAGTCTGCTAAAACGAGCTGATAATAGAAGAAGGTATTAGTAGTCCTTTTAGACTGACAATTCAGGCTTTGAAAGACTAGATATTCTTTTCTTCCACAGCAGCTTGCGCTTGATAGACCATGAACTTCCTTATGGGAACCATGTATCTTTGATGACTGGGAAGGTACCTGCTGCTGTCACTACTATTACTTTTATGACCGTTTCTGTGAAGACCCATTTGCCACAACTTTTGGCAAAAGTATGACAGTTGCAAATAAAGTTTTAAGTCAAAAAGCCAAATACCAAAATGCTACATCAAAGTGCATCTTTTCTGTATCTCAGAAAAGCACCCAAACCTCCTGCTCTGAGTACCAAGCATTTCTATCTTACTTTTTTACTGCATGGCATTGATTGCCTGGTTTATTCTGCCCAGCATTCACTGTAGCTTTCCTGAAGGGGTATCAAATTGTGAAAGGGATAACTCCTGTATGCAAAGACTCATATCAGACTTTCCAAGGTAATTTTTTTTCCCAGAGATCTAAAAAATATTGTCAAGGACATCTGTTACTTATTTTTTTAGGATTTTTTTGGAAACAGTTTCCTGTTCTAACCTTTTTCATGGCAGAAAACTGCTTTCAGTTTGATCAACAGTGAAAAAATTATTCTTCATGGAAAGCAGAAAGGCCATCCTGATTATTAGACTATTTCAGAGTAAAAGACCTTTCCACTGAGGGTGCCTATAACACTTCACTGAAAAACTCTGAATTAAAATAGTGTTACCCTGTTTTTCTTCTACAGAGGAAAAAGAAAAACAACATGACACTTGGTCAAAGTCTGCTCTTGCTATGGCAGCTTTTACCTGTGGGATATGTGGGAGAAGAAAAGCCCTGGTTTTAAGATAGGTTAACAAAAGGTCTACTCTCATCTGCTGCTGCTGCTAGTTCACACGGTCTGCCTAGAACTGGCTGCAGTCCAAAGCAGAAATTCAAGACACTGTCTGGTCACCATTAAATGACTTAATTCCTTTAAAATATGTTTCCAAAGGAAGGCCTGAAGTACCTCCGTAGGTGTATAGGTGGTATTGCAATTAAGACACAGCTGAGACTGTTTCCGTGTAGGAAAACAACTCCCTGTCACGGGACAAATATCCTGCTGTTGACGAGGCTGCCACAATGGACCAAGACACTTCACCCCATTTTACTTTCAGCCACAATTGTGGTACAAAATAGCCCACTCTCCAATACCAGTCAGGAAAAAACAAAACATATTTAAAAGAAAATGCAGGTGGCTGACCATGAGTACAGAAAAGGCATACAATATTCAAAGGCAGTAAATGCTACCCAAAACCGAGCTGGGAAAAAAATTGAAAACCTACCTAGAGAAATTTCCTAACAATGGAAGTAGCCAATAGCATTTGGCAACAGCTGAGAAACTGCCCGAGTTTGCAAATGTTAGTGACTGAAAACTAGTCTGCATGAGAACAGAAGCATCACACATCCATGCCCAGAATTTTTAGTGTGGAATAAAGATATGAATTTACAAATCTATTTATTCCTCAGGCCATTTCCTACTTCTGTTTGTATCAGAAGCAAATTTAGTAGAATTCAAAAACAAGCAAAAATCCAAAACATCCCCCTGCAAAACCCCTGTTTTCTTGCTCTTTCCAGCATCACAGGACTTAGAGAAGACGGAAATAACCCCTGACAGTTCTTCTAAAGATTCAGTTTTTGTAAAACAGCTGAGGAGCCAGCCCAGCCCAGCCCAAGCTGCAAGTGCCTGGTCAGCCAGGCTCCCCACCATCATATTCACTCCCTTTCTTTCAATGAATTATGGCTTTTCAGCTGCCAAAAAGCTTTCATTTCTAGCTATGCTGAGATATTCTCAAGATTTAAACCAGCTGAAAACAGAGAAACGAAACTTCTGTGTAGTTTTCAGCAGCGATAGTATTTTTTTGTATTTGAGCATCCACTGTATTTTATTTGGGGGATGCAAAAGACACAATATGAAACATTATTTAATATATAGTATTGTGGGTGGTTTTCTCATCCTCCATCAGAATGAGAAAACTATTCCCCACAGTCTTACAGAATCAGTACAATATTTGCTATAGGGAGTAATATACAATACAGTGAACTCCAAATGCATTCAGATCAAACATCATGCTCCATCTGAGGAAGACGTTCTGCAGCTTCTTTGGCCAGAGCCCCTTGCTTCAGTCCATTTCTAGTCCAAAGGATTTTCATCTAGTGAAAACTGGGCAGGAAATGAGTACCCTCTCAAACAAAAGGCACAAAGAAGCATACTTTAGCTTAAAAAATCCACAAGCATTGCCCAGATAAATGCATTGCACTATCCCCAAACAGATTGTCTTTGCAAGCTGGCTAGTGGACATGGGGTAGGGGCACCTCCTCCCATACCCACAGCTTGCACCTCTTTTCCCAGTTGCTCAAAAGCATGTAGCTGCCTTAGGCCACTTGGAATTAAAGTTGCCTTAAGGTTCAGAATAAAACCAAAAGCCCAACAATTAACAAAAAATAACTCTGTGAAGATTAAGCTTAGAAAAATAGAATTGTTAATGAAAATAAAAGAATACTTCATTCATTGTCCTTCTGTATCAAGTGCTGGAGCCATATTTTGCAATTTTATTCTATGTAAAAATTAATTTGATTTAACATTTGCTGTAGAAATGTTTTCTTGCTTGTCAGCTGGCAATCTATGGGGGCCTATGGACTACTTCCAGGGTGGAAAAACAAGTCTGTTGTCAGTACTCTTGGACAGAGAAAGGTCTGTACCAGCATTTCAGTATGCTCAGGAGGAAAAGTAAAAACGTTTGCAAATTACAACTCTATAAATCTATTTTTACTTATCATGAAGGCCAAATATTTCAGAGACCATTTCCTATGAAATATTGAAACGAGAGCCCTTATGACACTTTTCTGTAATAGCCTTATTTTCAGATCTATTAAAATGGCAGGAACACCAGGAAAGGATGTCTCTGTTATCAGTCCTTTAATCTAACCCTGAAGCGATAAAAACTGCTTGTTACCTCTTGACAGAGATTGCATTCTCATCCATCATTGTTATCCCACTTAGATTTTTATTCCAAGAATACAATGCTGCAAAATCCTGTGACCTAAATACTTCACATGCTACATGCCACATGCCAATGATCACTGATTCCTGTCTGGTTATTGACTACACTGGCATAAACCTAAATCTTATGAGTGCAGTGTAGATTAGCACCCATTAAGTACTAGATAAAAAATATTCCCATATCAGTAATATGTAGAATTTGAAGTCTCAAGCTCTTTTTTTTACTGAAGCTTACATTTTAAATGATTTTTAATTTAATAAATTTAGATCATCCAGGACATTATAAAAAAAAAAAAACCCAAACACCTCATTCTGACACTAAATGAGAGAGTAAACAAACCAAAAAAGCCTTTTCTGACTCTTCATCTCATGAAAAAAGTACAAAGTGCCCTGTCATAGCCATTCCCTTTTCCAGCGCTGCTCATACAGTCAGTCTTTTCAGTGTGTGTGGATAATTTAGGAGTAAGACATTAAAGACTTTTATGCCCTATAGATGAAGCCAAGAAAGCTGGTGTGAGGAGCAGTGAAGAAGTAATGCGTACCGCGACTGTTGTGGCTGTTGGAAACTCAGACGGAAGAGCAATGAGTAACTGCCGTATGGAAGGAAACATTTTATTACTTACAGATGTACGCAAATTTCTCTTCTCTGCCTTTTTAGGTATATGTATGGGACAGAGAACTTGAGGTTTGCAGCTGGGTTACTAATGGTACATTGCTTCCCTTTTTCCCCCAGATGGAAGTCCTTTAGATGCAACCCACTCAGTATGCACAGAGCCAGAGACTAGTATTTTAAAAGTGATGTTATATCACAGATATCTAAGCCAGAAGGCTCGGAAAATTTGCAAGCATTGCAGCTGTTGATTAGGCAGAGATCTTATATGTAAAATGGAGAAAGGAAACAGATTTTCCTCTTCCATTAACATATAATAACAATATAGTGCTATTCTATACATGCTTGTATAAAAGCGTGCTCAGCTGGTGAGTCTGAGTTCACTGAAGTGATGTATTCTTCATATACACTACTTCTTTTCTGAAAGCTAACTACCTGAATGCATTCATTTAAAGCCCAAGGGCTACTGCAGAGACTCCCACTGAAGACTGAAAAAAAGGCATTTGTGTGAAGGAGAAGCTGTATTTCCCTCTAGGCTTCCTGCTAAAGGAACGATGATCTGCCATCCAACAGCAGTTAGTCCTAACAGGCCTCAGCATTGCCAACCTTGAAGCAGGTAGGTGTCTTCCTATCATTATCTGCCATTTCTTTGCTTTCCCTGATCACACCAGAAAAGCTATTTCATCAAGTGGGACTGTCCCATTATGAGTTCATTAACCTTGTCCAGGAAACTCTACAGCGCAAAACTTGAAAATAAGTTTTCCATCTCAAAGCACTAGGTTTCACAAAGAAACATGCTAACCAGCAGAGCATTCACCTTCCACTTCTCATTGATTCTCAGAGATGAGCCTCTGCCAGCTCTGATAGTGCTCATCAACCTCCTTCAGCCTGCACACTCCTATGCTGCCCACATGTACCCTGTTACAAACATGTAATTTTGAAGGAGGATTTTATGTTACAAGGCATGTTTACCACTAATTGTCTTAATACAGATGTCTTTCTTTCCTTTCACTGATACACCCTACAGCTGGGCACTGTAGAAAAGAAGAGACATAGTCCCCATTATTTCCATTCAAAGTGGTGGTGGCCACTTCTAAGGACTCAAAGGCCAAACTCTTCCCAGAAAACCCCACCTCAGTGCACCATGCCAAGTGTGGTGGGGTCTTTAGCAGAGGTGGCAGTGGGAGGGACGGTGGTGTGCAGTTGTGGGAATTTTTGAGAAACAAACCACTAATAATTAGTGATGTAATTTAAACACAACACACTAAGGATTCCCCATTTTCTTCCTAGAGAAACTACTGCCTGCACAATGGTGATGTGAGTGGAGTGAGTACTAGCTGCCCCACACCAGTCTGCGTAACTGATCACAGCAAAAAATATTCTTTCCATAACAACAGGCCCCAGATTGAATTTTCCAAGTTTGAGAGCAAAGGTTTCATACAGAAGCCAACATCTGCACTGCTCATTTCCTCTGAATCATTCTGATATGGTTGCCATCTCTCAGTTTTACCCTGGAACGGCTCAAAACCCTCCAAGCACTCCCCAAGGCTGCTGCCTTTCCGTGCCTGCTTCTCCTGCTCATCCACGTACCCAATGTAAAAACCAACCTTGCGATGGCAACTACCTGGACTGAGTTTCAAAAGCCACTGTCTCCCTCGCTGTTGGCTTTGGCCAGTTAAATAACAAGCTTTGATTGCCGTGACTCACTCTGGAGAGCTCATTTCCAAAGGTATTTTTAGAATCTTAAAGGACATTTCCTGCCCTTCATAAACTGACTTTGCACAGGTGTACCTACTAGTGTTGTAAGTCAGGTGCTTGCCCATAGGGACGGCGCTGGTGCTGGCAGCACTGCAGCAGGCTGAGACCCTGTCTGGTACAGTGGAGAGCTGCTACCACGACTGGAACACATGCCAGAAAGATTATTCACGCTCCTTGTACCTCATGTAGAACTTCCTGATGCTGCACAAAACTATAGCTTTAGGCCTCCAATCTCTCATGACAGATAAAGAAAGGGTTTGACCGCTCGTGGCTTCTGAGGAAAGGCAGAGAGCCCAAAATAAACACAAGTACTGTAAACTGCTTCTACTGTTGCTAGTGTTCAACAATAAAGGAGTCTACCAAAAGAGTTGATTTACAGACATTGCCTCATGTCAGAGCCAAGAGTCAAAATATGCTGGCTTTTAAGATGTGCACAGTCTGTTATGCCAGACTAATTACCAAAACAGAGGCGTGTTTGACAAGAACAGCATTAATAAAACAAATCTTGCCAGTGTCAGGCATTTCAGCTGTTTATGTCAGAGCATGCACTAAAGAAAATACACTGCATACGTGGTGATCACAGGAAAATGCTCCAAGGCAAAAAGTCCCTGGAGTAAGGAGACACCAACAAGCCACCACTACCTCAGTTACTGTTCACTTACAGCCATGCATCAAAGAAATGACAGTGCTGCAGTTGATAGATTTGTGTTCCTACTCTTCACAAAGTCATAAAAACTTGTGTGCCTGTCTTCTAACAGTCATCTGTGCCTTTAGAAATATTCCCTTACATGTAATTACATACTGTATGGTACCTTATGTGATAACAGAACTTAAAATTGTAACAGGAGAACTTGTTCAAGCTTAATTGTAAATGTTTTTCTCCCCATTGTAAAGGGTCACAGATCTGTGTAGTGGGTCTTTGGCCTGCTTACAGCTTTGGAGCTGAGGTTTGTACTGCCTTGAGGAGAAAGATAAACACTCTCTTAAGTTCTGACCTGTTTGAGGAAAAGTCCAATAGAAAAGGAATCTCCTTCTCTGGAGAAGAGAAGGCTGCATGGTGACCTCATAGCAGCCTTCCAGTATCTGAAGGGGGCTTATAAGGATGCTGGGGA
>WYDI02025419.1:6030-36855 GCA_009867235.2 Psittacus erithacus | reverse complement strand
CTGGCCTTGAGCACCACCAAGGATGAAGCATTCACAACTTCCCTGGGCAACCCATTCCAGTGCCTCACCACCCTTACGGTAAAGAACTTCTTCCTTATATCTAACCTGAACTTCCTCTGTTTAAGTTTTAACCTGTTACCCCTTGTTCTGTCAATACAGTCCCTAATGAAAAGTCCCTCCCCAGCATCCTTATAAGCCCCCTTCAGATACTGGAAGGCTGCTCTGAGGTCAATGTTTGACAATGATAGTATTGTCAAACTAAAATGTGGAATCAATATGTTTGTTCCATTTTGTGGCTGCTGTTTGGAATGGCAGTGCTATGAATGATGCAAAGTATTAGTAATTTTCCAGAAAAGCTGTTCTGCAGGGGAAAGATTATAGCTAAGGAAATTAGGTAGGGGCAGCAGTGCAGAAACCATCCCCAGTTGCAGCAGCAGTGAAACCACATGCAAAAGCAATGTGGTTTTCTTCTCTGCTCTGCTGTTCCTTTTGCACTTCAGCCCTAAGACATGAAGAGATTAAAAATCAGTCAACTGCTGGGCAAAAGACCGATAAGAAATCACAATTAGCACACAACTTGTGCTTCTAGCTCCTCTCTAAACATTCAGGAGGCTTGTGGTAAAGTGCCACCACAAATGTGTAGGTTAAGAGGACGTAAGAAGCATTCAGACCTTGCTGCTATGAGAAAGCTAGGGGCTTTTTTAAACTCAGTACTGTGCTTTTTTAAGATTCATCATCTAACTTTAAAAGGTGGGCAAAACCAAATAAATTTATAACCCATACTGCATGATGATCATCATGTATTTTCTTTTCTTCAATGAAGAGGTCAGCAGCAGGGTTGTTTGGGTTTTTTTTAATTTTTTGCTAGGCAGTGTACTTGATGTGACTGGGTTATTTCAGGTGCACGTCACAAGCTGTTGGATACAATCCCTCTCCAGCATCAGTGAAATGGAAATGTATCATTTGAATTCATGACAGCAAATCATGTAAGCTATAACTGAGCAGTATATTGAAATAAAACTTTTTAAGATGCATCAGCTAGCTAGTGTTCATTTTCTTTAGTGAAAATTTTGCTCATCATCTGCAGATGAGGGAAGGTTAATAATTAAAAGAAATGTTGCTTTCCTGAAGCCTTCAATATTTATAATTTTTTTTTTAGATACAGAAGCATAGAATCAACTAGGTTGAATACTTCCTTATCCATGTATATAATCTTCTATTTTGAAGAAAGTAAGTGTTTGCTTCCCTAATTCTTCTCACATGAAGTTCTGTAAAAATACATGCAAAGGGAATGAACTCTCTTGTTTGTTTTTCCTCTGTCTTGATGGTATATATGAAAGCAATAATATTTAATGCTCGTTGCCAATGAAATTGATTTTCTTTTGGCTCATGGATTGCTTCTCTCTAGTGACATCTTTGACATTCAGAACCCTAATGCTTGTTTAAATAGGCATCTTATAAACTTCATATTGTTAAAACTATCTTTTATGAGCCCCTGCTAAAACCAGTGTAATGCTAGCTTCAAGATGATGTGGCATTTGTAAAACTTAAATGTGTTTCTGTTGGTGTATGCGTTTTTGAGGTCTGTGCTAAAATCTGCTGAGCATAATTTCTGTGCATGCAGTCAAGCTGTACAGGAATGAGAACATTTGATATAGGAAAGAAAATGTGGGAAAAATGTAAATCACAGAAATGTCTTGTTATTGACGTAGGCTTTCCTGTATTGTAGCAACGAAGCAATAGTTGGAAGCATTTAAATCCTGTCATGCCTGTGTAAATGACATTGTGTCATATGTAGAAGCGTAGGCTTACTACATTAAGGCGTTTTTGAGACATAAGCACCATCCAGCCCAGCTAGGGAAGACTAGGGGCAGGCTGAAGTGTAGCTTCTCCTCCAGTGTCCTCTCAGCTTCTGATGTCCTTCAGCTTACCAATTTCCTGAGCCAGATATCGCTTCTGTATCTGTGTTTGATAGCCCTCGATAGACTTTTTTCTATGAATATACCTTTTTTATTTTTTAATTATTATTATTATTTTGGGATTTACTGTTTCTTTTTTTTTAAACTCAGTCACACCTTTGTCATCCAGAGTAGCCTGTTACAGGGACCTGTGCATTTACTAGCACTGACTTTCTTCCAATGTTTTATTGCCTAATCAGCATTAGGTCCTTTTGTACTTCCTTCAGGTCAAATTTCTTATCTACTCTGATTAATATTCCCTGAAAAATTTGCTAATTCACAGTTAACCCTTCTTTGTTATGCACAAGAGATGCCTCAGCACAGATGCTGATACCCTACTCAATGCCCTACTCAATATCCTGATTCACTAAGAAAACTGGCCAGTTTATTCCTGTCCTTAGCTTCCTATCCTTTACCAGACTATCCTCTGTTGTTTGAGGGGGGTTGCCTTGAGAATTTAGAAACACAGGACTGCATTTATCACACCATCAGTGACTGAATCAAAGCCCTGTTGGAAGTTGGGAGGCCCAGCTTTCTCTGCTGACCTGTTCTTCATTAGTGTTATCTACTACTAGCTGGTTCTGTGAATCTTCAGTTCATTTTATCCATTTTTTCTAAAGCAGCTTTGACTATCACTTCAGTTTGAGACTCTTGTTTTCCTGTCTTATGCCTTCTCTAGAGGGCCCTTTGCTGTATATAAAAGCATCCCAGATCTCCTATGGTATTTTTCATGACATGACTTTTCATTCTGAGCAATCTGTAATGTTTATCACTACTCAGTTATGAGCAGGACTTGCTCTCAATCCAGGACACACTGAATCTTAGTATTACAATGTGTTTGGCTGGACAACGAGGCTTTTTACATTAACAGAGTGGTATATTAAAGAGGTGATGATCTGTAATGTTACACAATGATTTCCTCTGTGTCTTCTCCAATTTGTTGGGGTTTTTTTTTAATGTGCAGCACAGATGGTTTCTGGGATCCAGCATTTCAAGTTAAACAGAAGATGCTGAGTTCCAGGAGCCAGAGACATAAAATTACTCCTTCATTTCATCCACAGCACACTCTTGTTCAGATAAGAACTTCAGTAAGTCGCCAGCAGGGTCTTTTCTGCTTCATTTGGAGCTGAAAAAGCCTAAGTTAAGAAGTGTTCTGTTTTAGGATTTCTAAGAAATTGAAGAGAGTCTGGTCTTTAAAAGGAAAAACTGTGGGGAGATTTAAATCTTCAGATATTTTTGTATCAGATACTAGTAAAGGTTTTCTGACAGTAGGTGCAGTAAAGCACTGGTACGAATCAGAGCAGATCGAACATTTTTATGAACAGATTGGACAAATGGCAACCCTAGTTTAGATAAACTTGGGTTCTCCCTTATCAAAGGATGGACTTAAATACTTCTCAATGCCCTGGGTCTTCTTTAGCAGCCTTTTTTGTCAGGCTAGGAGCAACCAGGGCTGTGCTGCATCGCCAGGTATGGTGAGACCATCCTGCCAGGAGGACCCTCACCCACCAGCTGCATCTCTGTTCACTTCCAGCCCACTGCCTTCAGCCTCGGAGTCAGCTCAAGGCGAGTCTGTCCTCTCTCAGGGAATAACTTCAGTCTTTTCCCCAGAACTACCATTTGTGAGTGTAAATTGATGGTTGTATCTGTCCATTTGCTGCTTTTCTCGCAGGCATCTGTAGGCTAGGGTCCAGCAGTGCTGCGTTAGGAAGGGCTGAGAAGGTCTTGAGGTGGGGACTCCTTCCTGCTCAGCATTTGCAGAACTGAATATGTGCCATCCATAATTGACTTTATTAAGGATCATCATCCAAGCAGCCTGATTTTCCACCTTCCTTTATAGAGACGTGTTAGCAAACAGAATTAACAGATGATCTGTCTCCCTGCTATTAGTTGCTTTGGAGTTCATTCTTGATTGCAGTATAATGGTCTGTATTTTTGGTTTTCTGGATCTGTGCCCTCTATACAGGATAGTTATTTATTGCTTATACACTTCCTCCAGCTGGCAGGCACTCTCCCATTTTTTGGCATAATTTTTATTTTTTCATATATTTCCCATACTAAGATGATTCTTGGTGAAAAACCACAGGAGTTGGAAAAGAAAGATATGAGAAGGTGCACAACTAAGAAGTGATTCCATTCTAATTGATAACACTGGTCTTTGAAAAATTACCAATATGATTTCTGATACAGAGAGAAGAGAAATATATCTACCTGCATATTTTCTCAATGATGTACATCATTGTAAGTTAGAAAATTGGGATCTGCAAATGTTTAATGTTTGTCACATCTAAATAGAAGTGTTGTGGGCAAACTTCATCACCTCTGCTATGTTAATGCCATCAAAACTTTATATATGAATGAATAATTTATGCCTGCACTGAATGAAAATGTAGACGGCTAGCAGAAGATCAGCTGTTTTGTTAGCTGCTGCTTCACTTGCTAAGATGCCAGGAAGAAGAGTTGAATACATTGTTGGCAGAAAAGACAGGCAAATTAGCCCAGCCAAAAGAGTCTGTCAAAGAGAAAAAAAAAGTGGGAATGAAACTTGGCAACCTATTTGCTTATGTGGTCTAGAGGGAAAAATGAAAAACACTTATTTTGCCAGAAAAAGAAGTGGAAAATCAGTTCAAAGAAAACCCAGAATTATCCTCTACAAAAATGTATTGGATTTGCGTGGCAAGGTTTTGGTAGTGGGGGAGCTGCAGGGATGGCTTCTGGGAGAAGCAACCTTCTGTTGCTCATGATGGTAATTGGTGAGTGATCTCTCCCTGTCCTTATCTCAACCCATGAGCTTTTAGTCCAGCTGAGAAAGGGGAGTGGTAGAGTGACTTTGGTGGGGCTGATGTAGAGACAGCACAAATTGAATCTAAGCAAGCCATAGGCTACCCTAGGCTAGCTTTAAAAAGTCAAGTTTCCTCAGTAAAGCACAGTTAAAAGAAGACTTAACTGAACCAGCCTTCATATCTTTTTCTCCAGATTTTCATAATACAAATGTCTCTTGAATAATTGTACTCATACAGTACAGGCTTTTTTAATTAAAGAAAAAATGTCATACTATGAATCAAAGCAAAATTTCAATAACTTTCAAGTACAAATGTCTAGCCTTGCCAATTCAGTTACTAAGGAAAAATGTCAAGCTTTGAGGGAAGGAATAGAAGATGCATATATTCCTTATGCTGTCTCTGCTGATATTTCAGGTTGATCTCAAGTCATCTATTGTTGCAAAGGGTTCTGTCAGCTTCCTGTCACCTCTTTCAAATGCAGCACTTGTGTGCTAGCCTGGAGCATGTGAAATAGAAATATTCAGTGTAAATCTCTAAGCTGTGCTTGTAACCATAGGTGAAGAAGTCTTAGCAGAGAGGTGTGGGGAGTTACAGCATTGCTGCTGCTCAGTGGTGCACTGTCAAAGGTGTGCTTTGCACACCCCAAGGAAACGGGGCAGAGAAGAGATGACTGTACATGTTATCTAGATTAAAGCCAGTTTTGTCTGTGAGACACAGTCATGCTACACATAGATAACAGCAGATTGATCTATTCAAACCTGTGAGTTTGGATGCTGTTTTGGTACTGAGGTAAGGTCAGTTTCAATCTAAACATGTTGGGTGTCAAAAACTCATTCCCTGGAGGTGAAACTGAACAACTGTATTTCCAGGGTTTCCAAGGTTTTATTACAAGTACCAGAAGTACTTTGAAACTTTACTTTCTCAAGTCAACTAAGAACTTGAAGGCAGGTTCCTCCACCCTTTCTCAAGATGTCTGGTGAACTTCCCCCTGCCTGGAGGGAAGAACTGTCTGGCCTGGCTTCTCCATCCATCGACTCTCTGAGATGGAGACTCAGAAGAGGGAAGTGTAGAAGTCCTGCTCATGAGTGTGCCATGCTAGAGAATGAACAAAAATGCTTATTTCCCTTTAATTTTATTTAGATTAAACATTGGAGAACTGTGTGTGTGTGTGTGTGTGTGTGTGTGTGTGTGTGTGTGTGTGTGTGTGTGTGTTCAAGTTTCTAATGTGCACTTTTCTTCAAACGAAGGTTTTTCAAAGCAGACAGTTTTATGTTCCACACTTTTTTAATACATTTTTTTCTTGTATACATGGTTGACTGGCTTCAAACCAACATATTGGTGTAACTTGCTACTCAGACTGGTTATACCAGAGAAGGAGCTTGCTCTCAGAGAGGGAACAAAATGTCTTTGGAGCGTTTTGGCTTTCAGTAGCCTAGCTAGACAGCTAATATGGAGAAGAGCTGAAGTATGGGTGCTTGAATGTTGCCTCCATCTGTAGCTGTCAGCTGCTTCTCCAGAGCAACTGTGTATGTGGTAACTTTTCATAAGAGTCCCTTCAAAAATAAGCCACTGAATAATGAGGAAAACAGTAGGGCCCTATCATTGTTTCCAGGGACTCCCAGGCGCTTTCTGCAAGATGCCAGGTTGGCCTTTGTAGCCCCTGGCTACTGACAACAGGCTGTCACTGTCCCTTGGGCCCCAGGACTCCTGTTCAGGACTTCCTTTCACTTGCTAGGAATGCCAGTCGTCCGCAAGTAGTTGACTTTATTGTAGCTTGTAGATAAGCACCCCAATGTGTCAAAGCACATGGTTAGCTAATGATTCACTTACAAAAGTGATGATTGTAGGAAGCATCTGAAATACTGGAAAAGAGGAGAAGGGAAGAGAATCTGTTTCCAGATAATAATAAGTGTGAACAATTATTTTGGAGGGAGAAAGTCCGACCTAGTGATAACAGCACTTTGTTTTACAGGACAGCTTCTGTTTTGAGCTAGTCTTTAAATAAAATGACTGGAGGACAGCAGCGTGAATCAAATGAGCTGGCTGTGTGGGGTGCTTTTGCTCATCCAGTGTGCTAGGAGTCCCGGAAACTTCCTAAGGGGTATTCTTTTGATCTCTTGTGCAGGCTGTTGCAGTGTCTTCTTCTCTAGCAGTGCACTGGGTCTTACGGAAGTATGGGTGATGAGAGGGCTCTTCTCTGTCCTCCAGCTGCTTTTGCTTCTGCTTTTTGACAAATACATGATTTAGCTGAAGGCAAAGAGAAGTTGAAGAAATGATCATGAGGGTTTTCTAGGAGTTAAAGAGATCAAGAATTTGTTTGTTGCTCTTTTTTTTAAAGTGTATTTCAACTCCTGAAAAATAAGTGAAGGAAACAAACTTGAATACTTGCAAAGGTGTGAAATGCCTGTGCTGCCTTTCAAGAGCTGTGCAAAAGTATTCAGAAGTGTCTCTCTTCAAAAGCAGACGCGCTAAGCGAGAAAGAGTTGAAAGGAGTATTATCTGTGACTGAAAACTCATTTTAAAGTGCAAATCTTTGCTCAGCTTTCAAATATTCAGGTGTTGAAGTTAAAATAACATAACTCTTGACTTTGAAGCAGGAAAGTAGTGGTTAAAGCCAGCTACAAGAGGTTGTCTTTGGGGAGCACAGTTCGACCTACTTGGTGCTCCAGACTCTTCCCTGTTCCATGCTCTAGTTCCCAAAATCCTGTCACTGACCTCCATCTGCTGTAACTTCTCTCTTCACAGGGCAGACCTTGATCTATTGCATGGACACACCAGAGGACTAGCCTGGATATCTCTTACAGCTATAGTCCTTTTTTGCAGCAGTTTTGATCCTCTTCAGAGTGAAACACAAGGCTCATCTCTGCTCTCTTGTCAGTAACTACATGAGATTTGCCAGGTAGCTAAGAAGAGAGAAGTCCCTGGCATCCATGGATTTCATGGTGCCACAGACAAAGATGCTGGGAGCATGGATGGCTCTTGCAAAGGTGGCAGAATTTGGGCATAGGGGACACTCAGTGCTGGGGTGAAATGGCCACATGCTCTAACTGTTTCTCAGTTTCTGCAATGGCATTAAATGTGATCTGGATCACTTGGAGGGGGGCATGCCCTGTGCAGCTGGAGCGCTGGGGTGACGTCGTGGCATTTCCATGAGCATCCTCTGCTTTATTTGCACCTCTGATAGAAGAATAGAAGGCATCAAAAGGAAAGCAAAGCATTTCTGTTACTTTCTGAGTGGGTGGAGCCTGCACAGGATTGAAGGGAGAATCACAGCTGGTGCAGGGTGTTGTTTGGGGACAGAAACCCATGTTTTGGTTAGCCAGATCAGCTCCGCCATCTCATGGAGCTTCTACTCAAAGTGCCAGCTGCTTGCTCTGCAACCTTCCACTGGTGTCCAGTAGACTTGTTCAGCTTGTCATTTCTAGAGGACCATCATCCCACCCAGTTTGGCACAAATCACTCCACCTGGCAGCCCTCCTTGGCGGGGCACAGTACCACAATGACATTGGCTGGGAGCCACTTGGCTTCAGGTGTGTTAGCAGTGCTGCTTTGGGGGATGATGCCCACCTCACAACCATCTGCTGCCAGTGCTGTTAGCATAGATGCACAAACAAATACCAAATCCATCCAGAATGTGAAAGAAATACGGTCGTCTCGCTGTTGAGTGTTATTCGAATATTTGATTGAGATTGAACTGAAACATTAAATATCACCCAGTGAAGTAAAACCACCTCTAATTAGGGTCAAAAATGTTTTGCATTATGGTTTAGTTTCCATAAAAAAATATGTAAATAATTTATGCTCCTAAATAAGATTTAGTAAACCATATTGCATTTATATTTGAAAACCTTCATGCCAACTGTACCTTGATTTTCCAATATCTTCCTGCAATCTCACAGAGCAGAAAGCTGTGCTTTTCCGTATTTGCACTCTGAACCCTTTCCTAAGCTGTCAAGTTTCTGGTTTCTTCCCCATCACTCTGTAGCCACCCAGAGCTCCCTCGCTGGGGTCAGAGAAAGCGGATTTTATATTTCTTTTTTCAGCGTGGTTGTATTTAGTTCATAGGATGCAATGTTGTCCTCAGGATGTAGCGGTCAGTTTGACCTCTTCACAAACACCGAGCAAGTATGTGAGAAAACATTTTACAAGCCATGAGAGGATTCTCGGAGGCTCTCAGCAGAGCATGAGAATTTTCCTTGGCTGGCAACGGTGAGGACTAGACTGCACCGCTGACTGTAGCAACCTATGAAGAACAGCCTTGTGAGCAGGAGAGGTCACCCTAGACTGGGCTCACTCACTGGTTTTCCATGTCGTTTCATTTCTCTTCCCTTTATGGAAACTTGAAAGGTATTTATTTAGGTTGCTGCTTCCTCTGTAGCCTTCATGACACACCTCAGCTTCACATCTGCAACCTTCAGACTGAAGTAAGGAGCATTCACTGTGGCTGGGCTGTAAACACTGTCTCCTGGCTTCACAGAAGTTGCAATATCTCACAAGGGCAGGGCATGGAAAGACAACATGTTGTATTTTTCATTTTGGGTGTGAGAGAAAGGCTGTTTTTATGACTTCCCATAGATAATGGATGATTCATGGAAATATATCTACAAGGGATGTCTTTATTTGAATTATGATTCCTCATTTTAAATTTTTAGGTGTACTTATAATTGCCGTACATCCGTAGTAGAATCTGGTGGGTTTGTAATTTATGGTTGTGATCCTAAGGATCAAGAAATAGGGGGTGCTCTGAAGCCAATTAATTATTTATTATTTTAAAAAACTTAGGTGTTAATTCTGGTGGACAAAAAAACCTTATTATTTCCTGTAATATCCCTAGGATTTTGTAGTAGGAGGGATAAAAGGAATCTCTTGAAGCTAAGGTCACCTATTTTTGTAAGTGGTACAGTATTTGCTGTGAGTTAAAGAGATTAACTGAAGGAAATTGTTTATTGTTCTACAAAAAATACTTCAAAGTTTGCTCCCTTCAGAGAAAAGATGAATGGTTCTGTCTGGGTGTTATTAATGAATTTTAAATCTTATGTAGGTGTTTCTGCCTTTCAGTTAATCCATCAATCGAGTGCAACCTGTCTTGAACATTATTTTAGGTACTCTCAGGACAATATTTCAGATTTTTTAAAATTCAGAGGGTTTATAAGTCATTGCAGGTCTCTGCAGGTTCTTGTGGAAACTGAAAATACAGCATCATAGAATCAACTAGGTTGTAAAAAGACCTTTAAGGTCATCAAGTCCAACCTTTACGCCAGGACTGTCAAGTCCACTACTAAACCGCATCAGTAAAAGCCAAAAACATCCCTGAAAAACATGTCTGATGGCATCTGTAGTAAGAGTACAATAAAACTTAAAGAACTGCTATTTTTAGATTTTTTTTTTTATATGATAGGAGAGACACATTCCCTGTGCTACCTTACTGTGCCACCAGTAGGTTTCTCAGTAATATTCATAGGACTGAGAACGGGAGGCTGGTTAGTGTCAGCTCAGAGACTTGAATGTCAAAATTCAGGCCTTGACCATAAATTTTCTCATATGTATTTAAGGCAAGCCCTTATCAGTATGTTTGAATACACTGGGGGGAGAAGGGAAACCAGGTTGCTCGTATTCCACATGGCAATTTTTATGTTGCTTTCTTTGATGGTTCCTCACCATGTGATTTACTTCCCAGCTCAGGATCTTCTGGTGTTCTTATAAAATATGATACACATACATGTAAGACAGAGGAGGAAACAGGAGTGTGCTTTTGAAAGGCTTACAGACCCAAATGTGGCACTAGTGAAGTTAGGCATGAGGGCTGAAGTTCTGGGAAGAGCTTTTCTGCACTGAGGTCTCAGAAGCAGATGTTGCGGCTGGGGGCCTGTACCCCATGCTGCCCTGGGAGAGTAGTGGATGCTCTCCATGTCTCCCATGCTGCTGAGCACTGCTGTCTTCCAGAGGGCCTGTTGCCCACTAAAGTGTGCTCTGTTGCATATTACTTACTTGATGAAGTATGGATTTGATTAGTCATTGGTTTGATCCCGATGTGCATCGAGCTTATTGCATTATAAAGGCACACGTCTTTAAATAAGAAAGTTTTGCAAAGATGAGACCCTTTCATTTTTGCTTATTTTGTCTGCCACATTTTTCCTTGTCCTGTACATCTCTTTGGAATCAGTGATCTGCTTGCAGGGTTAGTCGCTTAGACTAGATAAGGATAGTGCAATTCCATCGGCTTGTAGGTACTTTTATTATTGCGCGACAGTCAAGGTAGAAATGGAATACAGTTCCTCAGGGTTCAGTAGCTATGCCAAGTCTTTGAAAAATGATAAATAGCTCCTAATTAGATGAACAATAAATCAGGAAAATTATAAATACTTTCTAAGAAATGCTTTTCTCAGCGGGGGTTTACACAATAGGCTCAGTTCTGAACATCTGATGAATGAACAGAGTTGTAATCAAAAGTGATGTATGTTTTTCAGTCAGGAGTGAGCTGTGGAAGTTACAGCTTATGTTTGATCATTCCCGTCATTGAATGCAAGAGAATGGAAAAAAAAGAAAAAAAATTAAGTCATTGTTGTCTCAATTTGATTTATTCTGGCTACTTCAGATTTTCCCCCGGGTGTATTTAGAAGTGTCTGAAAATAATCTCCTGAATAGTTTTAAAATATAACTCAACAAGAAAGTTGATCCAGGTGCCCTGCTTTGAATCACATGGAAACCTCAATATAATAATTGTGTTATTTGCAGTAAGAAAAAAAGTATGTGCATTTTGCGCTTTTTTTTTTTCCACTCCAGAATATTTCTAATGCTATTTAGAAGTAGATGCATTGACCAGTGGGTGACTTTTAGGGTATCTGGGATAACCTCAGCACAATTCTTTGACTCTGATATGACTTTTAAAAATGTGAGATAAAGCACTGGTTGATAGAGAAAGGAAAATGCAGTGTTCAACCTCTCTTTCTTTAATCATTTTTTCCTTTTCTCCCCCACAGGACATTAATGTATGTATCCTTGAAAACTACCCTGAATGTTCCAATCCTAGGCTATTTTACATCATACCGTATTTCTGTGGACAACATCCAAGATGCAGGTAAATATATACGAGGTAGCTCAATTTGTTCAGCAATAGCTACTGCCAGCATTTTGTCAGGCGTTGATAATAAAGAGGCAATGGTTGCTTGAAGAGAAAAGCGTAAGTACAGTGTAGCACTGGATGTGGCAACTGAGTGCATAAGCGTTGGTGGAAGGAGGGGAATGCAAATGTATTTCTGTTCTTTTTTCTTGATGTAATACTTGAATAATTCATTGAATCTGGATGTATATATGTGGAATTTTTTTTTCTGGCTTGGCAAGGTGAGAATGGCAGTGACCATGTGTGCTCATTACTCATTTCACTGCACTGCAGTTCTGTAATACATGTTTTAGCTGTGCTTAGATACTCGTATGAGGGCTATATATGAGTAATTCCAGGTTTCTATGTCCATGCAAGAAATAGTAATCATATTTAAAACTCGTAAAGTGCAGCCTTATACTGCTGTAATTGACCTAGCTCATTTTTAATGTGTCTGTTCTCATATTGCTGTATTATTGATTCTGCATAGTAAACTTTAATGTAACAATATGTAAATAATTTTAAATATCTTCTTGTTTTCAAATACTTTCATGTTGTCAGTCACAGCATGTTCTTTATTAAGTTTGTTCAACTTCGAGATACTCTATTTATTTATTGTTACTGTTTCTCCAGAGTGGAACAACTGCAGATGTTTTCAAAAATTTCTTTCAAAAGCCATACTTTTTTGGAGCAATTATAACACATGAAAATACTTTCCTTCTTATGCCTCAGTTTTAAGTATCTTCATTGTAAAATCCTGCTTTAGTTTTTTGGCATAAGTGGAGTTATGATTAAGAAGCAAAACAGATGCATGACTTCATTTTCATTACACATTTTTTCTTAATGTATTTTGGCCTCATTTGCAAATGCTTATGGTTGCATATTTAACTTGTGTGCATGAGTAATCCCATTAACAGCAGTCACATACCTGAGTACTTTCACCACATAGCTCTATGAGATTCCTAAGCAGTATACTGAAGTACCGTTTTGTAGCTTGTTATAGATGGGTTTCCTATCATGCCCTTCCTTCAGGTACTTCGTAGTCTCACAAGGAGCTGCAAGAAGGAATCTTAAAAGATTTGTTAGGATGCTCTGGTCTTCCAGAAAATGAATTGGTGCACAGAAAGTGGTAGGAAATGAAAAACCTGCTCCAGGTCTGCTCTAGCAGGAGTATGAAGCAATAAGCTTTTATAAATGTTATCAAAAGACATTCTGACAAATGTTTGACTGTTGCGTAGAATTTATAACAGCCTAGTGGAGCCAGAGAAGAGGCACACTCTCCAGCCACTCTCCAATAGCATATGTGACTCAGGTGTTCATCATACCAGGTGGACCTTGTGAAAATGCTGATTTCCTTTGCTTTGGGACACTGGCATTATATCCCCTATCAAAATGAATGCTGACTGCTGCTCTCAATACGTAATTAATATAAGTTAGCCTAAGGGATTTAGGATTCTTATGCTTGTCTATCCAAATTCCGCTTCCAGGAAACTAAGAAAGAAGCATGAAGTATTACTGGTGTTCTGACGCTTCTTCTGTTGAGGGAAAAGATAGAATAACCCTAAGCTGATCTTCAGAACAAACAAATGTGAAATCTGTAGCAGAGCCAACAGGTCTGTCAGGAGTAATGGAAGGGAAAGGGAAGTTCGTGGAGACTTTGGCAGAAGTTAAAAGCAAGGACAAGGTGGGAAACAGGCCAGTAGCCTCCTGTGTAGTACTCACTGAGTAACAGTAGGCAGTGATTGCTTGCAAGAGTTCTCCTGATGAGGTTCAGGGACACTGCCACCCCTTAGCACCCTTCATCACCTAGGGCAGTCACCCTTCTATGAGGTGGGTCATGCTTCTGAGTTGAAATACAGGAGTTCACAAGCCTGAGCGTACGAACAACTTGGTGAGAGATGTCTTCAGAATGGAGTATTTCCACACATTGATTAATGTCCTTCTAATGTGATCATGTTTTCACGTGCCAAACCAATTCTAGATGTACAGGAAAGCTCAGTAAGCCACTCGGATTTGGTGGGGGCTTTTTATGCTCTGTTGGAAGTGCAGCATGAAATTTTTTTTTTTTTCTGTTGTGTTCTTGGCTTGAATTTCTGAAATAAATACATATTTAAACTTTTTTTCCCCTCCTTTTTTTCATTTCTCTCCCTCCATTAATTTCATACAGAGAGCCTGGTGAATGGGCCCTTGAAAGAGCAAAGCTGAACGTTAATGAGAATTTTCTGCTTGTGGGCATTCTGGAGGAGTTGGAGGATGTGCTGCTTTTATTAGAAAGATTCTTACCTCATTATTTCAAGGATGTGCTTAGCATCTACAAAAACCCAGGTAACTTTGTCCATTAAAAAGCTATTTTTACAGAAACTTTGGCAAAATCTGCAAGGCTGCTGAAGGGTATGTGTTTGTCTTGTTTAGTCAGTGAAGAAATTTATCACCCTTTCAGGGAGCAGATATGATTGATGGGGAAGGGTACATATTCTGCTTTTTTTCCAATGTTGCTATGTAGTTTTCACTCCCGGGCAAGCACTTAGTGTTCCAGGGACCTTGTCACATGCCAGAAAGCTTCCTGTTTACCACTGGAGTGGCTTTCTTATCTTTTAATTCTGTCATACTCAGCTGTCAAATAATACTATCAAAATATTCTCCCAATGGTATCAGCAATATCTACATAAGTAAACCTGCAAGAAGTGATCTGGGGAGCTGGGCACTTTGGAGATTCTCTAGCACCAGGATATTTATTTTCCCTCAACCTTGACTAAGAGTTGAAATGAAATGAACCTTCACTTAAACTGAGTTTAGGTAAAGTACAAAGAATGTGTATTTGTGGAATGCTGAGGAAAAAGACTTAGGATACTTGAGTAGAGAAATTAAAACAGAGAGCACTTAACCTACCCCTTAATTTGCACCCTGCAGTCAATATGAAAGGGTTCTGTCTTTTCTGCATCAGTCCATTCCTCCCAATGCTTATTATTGCTTACTTCATTAGAAGGCAGTCTTGTGTCCCATACGTAGACCAAGAAATATGATGCTTCTGTGGGGCTGTGTATCTCATTCCAGCAGAACTGGTTTCCTGCTTACATTTGGTTGGGCTATCCACATCATATGAACCAGGGTGGGGTAAAGACTCCCTTCTTGCTTGGTGCAAGAAGGTTGTATTCATGTCAGTGTGAAATGCCTACAGCCACTGAGATGTGTTGTTTGTACCAAGTTGTGTATTAAAAACACATGGATCAAATGTTTAATTTTGTTTGTAATGGCTTTTGATTGAGAGCAGCTATCACAGGAAAATGTCATTTTGGAGAAATCATGGGTTTCTGTCTGTAACCAGGAATTTTGGGTGACTGTCCACCAATCCCTGCCCCCAGGATGCATCTTAGAAGATTTGGTGTTTAACAACGATGCAGATATTACAGGGAAAGCGTGGCATTCCTCCTCTGAACATGATTTCACTGGGTCATTATCTGCTTTCAATAAAGCAGTCAGGGCAGCTATTTAGAAGGGGGGTGTGTGTTACTTTGTTCTGATGCTGTATCCAGCTGTAAAGCTGTTTTGTTCAATAACAGGCATAAGAAGAGCATGGTATAGTATTGACATGAGAACAGTGCCCAGGTTTGGAAAAAAGCTATTTCTCTTTTCTTTATTAAAAATGAAAAAGGCCTGTGTTTGTAGTATGTGGAAGTTTTCCTTAAGATTTACACAACTTAGTCTCCAAGGTTTTCCTGTGGGAACATTAGACAAGAGAGAAGCGGGGGATCAATAGGAGGATGCTCTTTTTGCCATGAGCAGACTTTCTTTGGGACTCTATAGGACTTCCTCAGTTGTCCTGTTCACCATAGATTTTTCACTTCTTTTACAATGCAGGAAGCTAGCAGACAGCACGCAGGGTCTCAATTTTCATCAGGTGTGAAATAAGCAATCTCCTGGAATCATTAAGTGCTGGATGATCTTTCTCTTCTCTGTGTTTATTCCAGTGTCCAGCATAGATTTAACCTCTTATTTCAGGACAGTGATTTCCTTTGGGAGCTCACGTGTAAGACTGGTGTGTTATGTCTGAAGACTAACGTCTTCAGTATTCAGTATTAAACTTCCGTTTTACTTTTCCCATTCACTTACTGACAAGGAAAAATAGAAACAAAATGGTTTCCTTGTGTTGACTCTCTCCTTTTTCATACATGCCTATGTTTGGGTTTGTTTTTTTTTCATTCATAACTATTTTCAGGTTATTTCTGAGTTGGTGCTAATGCTTAGGAAAAACTTAACAGAATCAGCCAGGAAAAAAAAATCCAAGTGCTGTGCAACAAATCCTACATCATTCTCCTAAGAGCACCTTAGACCTGATCTGCAACACCCTCTGCTGTTGCATCATGAAGTGCTGGGAAGCAGAGATGTTACTCTGCCCAGCTGTGTGGTAACCTTTTGTTTCAACTAATACTTGCAGATTAAATCTATACAATTGACAGGTTTTGCCTCCTGACCTGCTGTTCCACCTAAAGTACTCTTAACAGCAGTCTTTCCTTTTTTCGTATAAAGAAAGTAAGGGTTTTTCAGAACTTACATTTTATCAGTTGAATGCATTGACATGAGAAAAGGGCAGTGAAAGGTGATTTCAGTTCCAGGTCAGTGAATCTTTGCCCTGAAGTCCACTGCAGTAAGAGTTTCTGGATTAGACACAGTTCAAAAACTGGATTTGTAGAGCTGCTTTGTACCAGACAGTAACTGAAGGAAGGCAGTTTCCATCCAGTGTTGCCTTAGTAGATTATATAGATTAGAAACCAGAGTAGAGAATTGGTGATTGCTGTCCCACCATAATCATACTATAAACTGAATGAAAACCAGCTACCTATCATTTTAGGAAGCAAACTGCTGAATGTTAGCAAACCCACGAAGTCATGTGTGCATTAAAGATACACCTGCAGGAGTTCTAGGTTAAACCCCTTCTTCTTCCCAAAGCTGGGACTCACTTCCTTTGTTACAGGTGCTTTGGGTGATCACCAGATCACTACAGCTCCCATCCAAGAAAAACTCTTAATATTGGGAGCCTTCACTATAGGTTGCTGCTAATAGGAATCAGGAAATCTGGAAACTTTTTATAATCTCTTTATTTCAACTATGCAAGCCATAGTCAAGCCTTTTTGCTTCTTCTGTGTCTAGTAAAATTTCTCATCTGAGACAGCATGTAACAACATTTATTAAGGAACTCTTGCTCAGTCCTCCTGCTAGCTGGAAAACAAAACCAGTATCCTTTTTACCTTCAAGAACACTTTGCAGCTGTTGTTCTGAAGCACAAGGTCAGTACAACAGTGGCTTTATTGATAAATAGATAATGGAACATGTACATTAGAGAGCACAGAGTGTGTGTGTGTCTGTGTACGTAATGACAAAGGTAACTGCTTAATCCAAACTTGAGTGGTGTTGCTGGTGATGCTAATTGTTTATTATACATAAGCTGGCAGAAGGAAACTCTGAAGAAACATAAAATATAAAGAAATTTAAAAACTGAAATTAAAAGCATTGCCTTGTTTGGACATTATCGCTAACAGTTGGTTATTGAGCTATTTAATATATTTTGCTTGCCAGCTGCTCTGTATTTGTTCCGTGGTGGCTATTTCTTTTCGATGGTGTCACGTTTGAAACACACCAATTTTTCTCAGATTTTGTGAGTTTAAAAAAGTTGGCAATTCTGCATGACAGGAAATTTTAGTTTCAGAGGACACCAGGAAGATAATTTTATTCATTGCATTAATAAAAATGTTGTGTTTAGCTAATCCCTGTGTCAAATATTTTGACTTCTGTGGTTTATGTCAATGTGCAAAAAAATGTGAAAGCTCTTTGTGGTGCTAAAGCTTTCATTGGAACCAATCTGGCTTTATCTTGCAGAATACTTTAGAGCTACAGTCTTCCTGTTTTTCTTCTTTTCCTCTCTGTCTTTGAAATTAAGTATTTTCTTAATGTTGGTACCAAGTCAAGAATTGCAAAAAGACTCTCTTTTTGATGTCTGTGTTGTCTAAAGTGACAAACTCTTCCTGCCTTGACAGCTAGAACTGCCCTTGACATGAGATCAAAAGGGAAGAGTGAGGGTGAGGGGTGGCAGACAGATTAGGGGATAGACAAATGGATCAATAGATAGGTAGAATAAGTAATAATAATAATAAATGATCTTGCTGTGTTTAGTAGATTTCTTTGCTAATACAGTAAAATTTGCTCCAATTTTTTTCTTTTTTGCCTAGCAGTGGTGCAGATAAGGACCAATTGGAGAGCCTTGGATTATATTTACTTCAAATTCGGAAGTATTCCTTAACTCTTTGAAAGGCCTGAAATAGCTATACTGTAACTTTACATCTCTCCTTATTTTCAGGAGCACAACTGAAGGAAAAATAATTGGTCAGTCCTGTTAATTTTTGCTGGCGATAGCTCACTTTTGTAGCCTGGCTGGTGGCCAGAATACTTACACAGTTTCTTTTGAAATGGGTACGTGTTGGTTTTGTATCCTGGTGGGTTTAAGTGGTAGAAAAGTACACACTATCTACAGACAGCAAAAAATGGATTTTTTTCTGCCTTGTCAAATTCTGCAGTATGGGGTAAAAGTTTACAGCATGTCAAAGAATAGGTTATAAAATGTTCTTCTGTTACCTTAGATGCAGCCCATATCCTCTCACCTTTCTGCAGGAGTTCATAAATTTTCTTTGGCACCAGGAGCCCTATAAAAACACCCTTTCCCAATACCAGGAAAAGAAAAAAAATTGTTTCCTGAAAGTTGTATTTTGCATGGAGAATGTGGACATCATAGTGCAAAGCCAGAAGACTGGTTTAAGCTTTTCAAACAGTGAATTTTGTTGAGTGAAATTCCTCACGCTGTCAGCTGGAAGAAAATATATTGTACAGGTAAACCGTGAAATGTGCTTTTTTTTTGAAAATGCAATGAAAATGTTATTCTCCAGAAGAATCACATTTACAGGGAGTATTTTAAACCATAGTAGTAATATCCTGGGTAATACAATCCTACTGATTTTTTAAATCCATTCTGTTCATGAATGCTAGTGAGAGTCTTGACATTTTCCATTTATAACCTCCCCTTCTCTTTAACCTTAGTAAGAAGAGAGATGCTGACGTTTGTCTTTTTTGCAAGGCTGAGATCCCATAAGGTAGATGATGAAGCCTTATTTGAAGGACTTAGGAAAAGGATGGAAGCCTTCCACAATGCCAGGGCAGCACTGAAGATGGGGCATGCCTTCCCATGGTTCCTGTGCTGGAAGTGGAAAAGAACATGTTCCCACTCCTTGTCAAAATAAAACTCTTTGCAAGTGGAGAAGGGTGAGAAAGGCTTTTCTTTCTTTCCTTATCCCCTCTTCCAGGCCATCACTTTGTTAGTAGTGCTCCCTGTTGTCTTAGGCAGATAGATACCTTTAGTACTAAATTCTTGTTGCAGCCTTTCTCCCACCTTTTTCTTGGGCTGCTCTGGCAAGATGTGGATGCTGTGCATTTGGAAATGTTCTGGAACTGAAAATTATTGCTGGAAAAGTTGCTGTGATACAAAGAAAGTAAAAGGAGGGCTGGAAGATCCCACTGCTCTTTTTTCCCTCTGAGAAACTGGAATTTCTAGTCTTTGCCAGCACAACCTCCAAGAGCAAAAATTCTGGGTAAGGAATGTTGAAAGAAGTCTGATGGAAGAGAGGCAGTGGTTTTTGTGCAGTGTCCTTAAGTACTGATCATCTTATATTGTGTCTTTGTTCAGCACAAAATGAAAGGAAAATTAGGAGAAGTGATGTGCAGCTTCTAATAGTCTGCCTGCTTCTCATGCTTTGTGCTTACTGGAGAAGGTTATGACTGGTATGTGGAAAGGGAATATATTTGCTCATCTCTGGTGAGCAAATGTGTACAGCCCTTCTGTCTCCCACAAGCATCTGCACTCTTGATGTGAGAATAAAAGCAGCTTGGATTAAATTTATATTATAAGATTTTTTTGTATCACTTCCTTGCATCTGCTACTTTCTTAAAACAGAATCTGAGAAAATTTCAAACACACTCAAATGTTCAAAAACTTTGGAGACTCCAAACATGCTGTTCTTTCACCTGACACTCTAAAGCAGCTTGATGCTTTCCCTAAATAATATTCTCAAAAGGAATTACTGTCTATGAAAGTTTTCTGCAGAAGATGAAAATTCTGAATTTCACATGGAGGTAAAACATAAGGTTGGACCTGGAGAGTAGTTTATTGTACAATGCTTCCATGGCATGTTCTCATCCATTATATGAAGAGAACTGTATGTGTGACTTAGAAAGTTTTGTCCAGAAGGTGGTGTAATCTCCCTGCTTGTTCGGGACTTTCAGGGACTTGAACATAGTGCCGGTGGTAACAGCACATGTGAATTTACATTCTGCCTGGGTGGTGGTTTCTTCTTTATCACCCAACGTCCCGTTCTGAAAATAGAAAATAAAAATAGGAAATGTGAACAAACCATTCCTTTGTTCTCCCTCTGAAGTCTGAACTTTCAAAATTACATAGAAGAACACTCAAACAATGTGTAGGCTAAAATGGGCAGTTTAAGCTCCAGGAAAAGTTTTAATTACATGTTTTGTTTCTTGTAAAACAAATTCCCACTTCTCTATGTGCAAAAAAGGCAGGGAGAGAGGAAGAGTCCCAGTGCCTATCCCCAGGGGCGTTTGTTCCCAGTTAGGTTGATAGCATCTAGGACATTCTGCACATTTATTCAGCTCTCTGGTTTGTTTCATAAAGCTGAAGGTATTATCAAAAGCTGCAGATACCTCATCTAGCTCTTCAGCCATGAAAATACAAGGTTTGGAGAGCAGGGACAAAACTGGACTGCCTGATCTGGGATGCCTTGAAGTTAGTGGATGCACCAATCAGTGATAAGCACAATCAGTGGAAGTATTCTTTCCTTCTCCAATGCCATAAAAGGAAAAGATGCTCTTTTCTGTCTTTCAGAGGTTTCAAATCCCATTGTGAATGAATTAAGCAGTTTTAACAATAGGAACTCTTGGAAGGATTTGAGCACTTTCGGGCTTTCTCGTGACTCCCTGTTTTTCAAAAGATCTGCTAGGTCTTTAGATTTGCCTCAGAAGCATAAGCTTCTCTGTGGCAAGTTCTGCAGCAAAGATTGGCAGCTCATAACAGCTGTGGTTCTTGTTCTGCTGAGGAAGGTGAAGCCACTCCAGACTGTGTGTGTGTGTTGCATGAGAGACAGAACTATGGCACCAAAAGATCTATCAAAGATAGCATCAGTCTCACTGATGAAATATGAGCAACAGTAAAGGTGTGGCAAGAGAGTTTGGCATGGCTTTCCAAGCCCATGTGGAGCTTGCATGCACCCATGCTCAAGTTTTCTGTAGTTATGGTTCCCTGCTGGTTGGAGTTAGCTCATATGTGCATGGTCATGCAGCAGAGTTTTTACATAAAAATACATTTTGTGGTCCAAAATGAATGCGCATTTTGAGATGAAAAGTGTGGTAGCTGACAGCCTGCTGTGACTGTGACACTTCGGGTAGATCTGCTCCCTGAGCTCATTGCAGGGAAGTGTGATTTACAGGTCTATCTGCCAGACATATTACTATGGTTCTGCTTTCTTCTAAAGTCAAGATGTGTGGTTGACTTTATAAGTGCAGCAGCAGCAGCAATAATAATCACTTAGATCAGGTGAGAAATTTGACGTACTTCATGTTGTCAGGGGATAGAGGGCATAGAGCATGGTTCGTGAACTGAAGGAATGAGGAGGGCAGTGTTGATCCACAGTGCCTCTGCCCAGCATTTCTGGCATTTGAGGGAGTTGGCCACCTTCCAGATCTCACCACTGAATATGGCAAAGAAGGATATGGTTTATCTGCTTGCCAGTTACGATGCAGATTTTTTCAAGCCTTATTTTAGGCTTGGATTTTCATGCGAGTTGAATTTGTAAAGGCTCTTCTCGGAAGCGAGTTGTAGTGGAAGGTGAAGCCCATGTTCCCTTAAAGTCATCCTTTGAAAAACCTAGATCAGATGTTTCTCTTCAAAAGTTTCTGGACAATTGAGCTCAGAGACTGGCTCTGGTGATTTATTGTCACCAACACCAACAATGTATTGTAGAGATAGGCTAAGTACTTTTTCATAGAATTACAGAATCTTCCCTTTCTTTGTGCTATAATACACATTGTATATACAGCGCTTGTGCTCTGCAGTCTGCTACCTTTTTCCTACACATCTCCACCACCTTTTTCATATTGCTATTTCCCATTGACTGGCAAGGTCTTTACTTGTAGCCAAACACGCTTTATTTTTTTGCATGGTCTTATCTGAGCCTTTCCATCATGAGCAGTTTCGCTTCTCTAAACTTGCTGTATAATGCATTTATACCTGCAGGATTATGGAGGCTGAGACCACCTATGGCATTGTCTTCATCACGTAGTGCAGTTCCAAAAGACTTCAGCCTTCAGATTTTTCATTTCATCCCACATCTTCATGATGCTTGCATTGTTTCAATTTCCTTTCATCAGACCTATTGATGGGCTGTCTGGTTTTGGACTAAAACCACACAGATGTAATTTCATACTTTATGCAGTTAAGAAAAAATTATTTGTGGTCTAAATCCCAGGGAGCCAGCCAGCCAAACCCTTGCATCCCACGTATCAAGAATTCATGTGTATTTATTTGTGTGTCAGGAGATCATTTTTAAGGATTCATGCTGGTATCTTTCAAGCAACTGTCAGGTTTATCTAATGAGCATATCAGTCACTAAAGATGTGTTTTTGTAAGAGTGTTCCTGCTATTCATCTGAGGTTGATTTCCTGAGGCATCTTTTGAGTGTTTCCTGTTCCTAGTATAACAAAATGAAAAACCCATGTACAAGCAGCTTTGTTAAAGCTCTGGCACAGAGGGAAAGCTGCATTCAGGTTCAGTGTTAACTATGTCTCATAAATAATCCCTGGTCACTGATGACAAAACACCACAAACATTTTAACGACAGACAATTAAAGCTTGCAATGACAGTTCATTCCTTCTTGACTAACTTACTAAATAAAATCATAATGCTTTTTTAATCAGTAACATTCCAGCTAAACCTCTGTTACTGCTTCTGCTTTAAAAATAACATTTGAATAAAAATTATGGCAGTAACAGATTATGCAAATTGCTTCTTTGACAACTTTGACCTCTATTCAGGCAACAGAAGGCATAGAGGACAAGGCAGCGAGCCGTTAAATCCCAGTTAATAGGCCTACTTCTGTTCCCAGCTGCAGCTACAGCATATTTGCACAGGTCTTCATTTCACCTACATGAAATCCAGCAAGTGGCTGAGGCTGAAATCTGGAAAACTTTTGTTCATCATAGTACAAAACCAACTGAGAATTTAGCTCAATTATCATTGTGTTCCACAGTATGTTTTCAGGGTCAGTGTTCTGGGAGAAACATCTTTTAACTGAAAGCTGAGCATTTTTGGCATTGAAGACACAAGAGCAGTAAGGAGATCACAGAGCTCACTATTCACATTGCTTTTAGGAGCATAATAATATTTTCAGTCTTGAAAAAAGACTGTTGTATTTTTCCCTCACACTAATTGTAAGTCCTGCCCATTGTTATCAATGATAGAATAGGCTTCAGGTTAAACTGATTATGGCGTATCTGTGAGGCATCTTGCAAGAACAATGGGAGTACCATGAGCCAATAGGTTGGGTGGCTCAGAAATGTTTTGGAAAATATTAAAGTAACTACAAAAAAAGACACTTAACTATAAAAATGCTTTTACCCGTATTTTTTGGACAGTACAGACAAGCAGCCATTCCTGAGGAATTACTTGGGTTTTCACATAAGCACTGTGATTTATAATGTAGTTTTTACAGTGATACAAATGAGCTGCTATAATAATTAAAATGCTGTAATAATTAACATGAGGAAAACATCAAAGAGTGTAAATTCTGACAAGTTAGGTGTGACATTATAGCAAGGCACTTTCTGGCATGCAGCTAGCTAAAAGCATTAAAGCTGAAAGGTTTATTTCAACCACATCAGAACTAGGTTCTAGACCTAGAACTAGCTGGGAAGAGGAAGACAGAAAATAGCTGGGAGAGACGGAGGGAGGCACTCACAAGGAAGAGACATACCCAGAGAACATCTGCAAATAGAGCAGTTACTCCCAGAGGACACAGTGTATTGCGCTCTAAGTCATTTTAAGACCACTGTTATTGCTGTTAGGAAAGCGAAAGAATTAGTAGAATAAATTCCAGCAAAGTGCAGTATTGGCCCTTGATTACAAAGTAGTAAGAATTAAAATCAAGGAAATAGATTAGCAGTGTAACTCTCAGCTGCTACAGGAGTCCTTTTGGTATGTCTCCCAGCCAGTGCTCCTGAGGGGATTATCTGCTCACTTGAACACAGCTTCACACCATGCCTGTTCTCCTTCCTCCAAGCCCCTTCGCTTTACCTGCCCTGCAGGCAGTTTGTGGTGCTGGATCCTTGCTCTTCTAAGAGTGAGTCTTTCTTGGAGTTTATGCTTCCCTGTTTGCTCTCCCAGTTGGAATTTCCCAGCCTTTTTGATCTGTCTCTCTTGAAAATTTGCTCTCCAAGAAGCTATAGCAAGGGAAGAAGGTTTTGCTGTATATGGATAGGAAGATTCCTTTTCTCTTTTTCTCTTCTTTATTTTCTGTAATTGGGGTGGAATCACAAATTCACATATGTAGTAAGAGTTTCCTCCCCTCCACTGCTCTCTGTGCTCATCTTCCCTGTCTCCTCCCCTTCTTCCAAATTGCATTCCCATTGTATTCTTTAATTAGCATATTCTTTCCAGTTGGGCTGCTTTTTCTACCTCCAACATTTGCACAACTGTTACTGCACTTTATAAATCTCATCTGTTGAGTTGTACTGTTTGGACTCAACTTTTCAGTTACTTGCAGGTGCCATCTATAATACAGGTAACAGATTTGGTGTTAGCATGTGGCATTTATTTTTTCTCCTCAGCTATCTTTACTCGTCGGCAGTGTCAAGCATGCTGCTGTCAGAGCTAGTATTCACCAAGGATCTCTTTGAAACTGAGAGTGCCAATGTTGTGGTGTGTCCTGTCATTCAATCAGCAGCTACTTTGGAGAAATGGAAGGTAGTTAACGTGACTACAGGCTTTTAAAGGGCTGCAGTGGTTGCCTGGATAGCAACAGATGAAAGAAGCCAGTTTATGTACTGGTAGAAACTATAATAAAGACGGATTAGTAGACAGTTGGAAAAAGTCTGTATGGCATTTGTAGACCCTTAAATACCAACTAGTTCCTTGAAGGAGTCAGCAAGCACAGAGATGTGAGATGGTAGAGGTGTGATTTTCAGCAGGATCTCTGTCCAAAAGCTCTTAAAGAAAATAAGTCGCTAGGATACAAGAGGGAATGTTTTCCTGCAGGATAAAATTGGTTAAGGAGATAGGCATTACTTGTTTGATAGACACCCCTTACTTTAAACAAGCAGAGGAATCCTGCAGGGACTGTGCTCCAGCATGGGATAAATGTTCTCTTAAAAAATGAGACTGAGTTGAGAGATGTCACTGCCAATATGAAATTACCAGGAAGCAACAAGAACAACACTGAAGTGTTTTAGTAGTTGTAACAAAACAATGTGTTAAAATTCAGCTTAAGTGCAGTTGAGGAAGGTCTGTTCTAGGACTCAGGACTGCAAGCCGCTGATGCGCTGGGTCCTGGTGTGTGCCCAGGTGGGTAGGAAAATGCACAGATTGTCATATGGGTGGGTATAATGTTCTGCACAGGGAAGCAGAAGGAATTTTTTTGCGAAGCTGGATCAAGCCATGGCTCAGTTTTCCAGATGGCAGAAGACGATGATGCAGGGCAGAAAGGCTAAATCCTGGCTAAGTCTCAAGAGCAGCTGAAGAAAAGATGTTCATACTTGAGATGCTGCCCTAGCTGCAAATCAGGGAGCTCATACAGCTGTATTTCTGATCTATGTTTAATTGTAGGTAATTCAGGAGCATTAGTATGTACCTGCTTTTGCTCTGATTTAGCTGTTCTCTTTCAAGTCCATGTTCTGGATAGGCAAAAGGTGGCAAGGATGACAGTGAAGCTAAAAAAAGGTCATTTTATGTAGAAGTACTTGGCCTCCTTTGCCAGCTACACTTAGCAGAAGAAAGAAACTGTTGAGTTGGTCTCTGGTTTTCTAGCAGTGAGCGGCAGCTGTTTTGGTAGCAGTAGCAGCAGCTCATATAACAAATGTTTCATGATGAATGCAAACAAAAGCCAGCCCTGAAATTCCAGCTCCACTATGTATGCATAAAATATAAAACCAGTTCAAAATAACATAAATACTCAACTTAAGGGATTTTTCTCCCCCTCTAAATAAATACCATATGAGCATTAGTGTTTGGTCTGCTTGGTTCTCCAGGGCTCACCAGAAAACATTTTTATCATACAGGCTGAGAGCAAAAAGTAAGCATAAAAACAGACCAAAAAAACCCCCAGTTTTAAAAGAAGCGCACGTGCAAAGAGGTGTGTGGTTTGGGGGAAGGTTTTGAAAATGCCAAACATGCTTACTGGATTGAAATTACTGCTGATGTTTGTGAGATGGCTGAATTCACTTGCCTCCAAAATAGGCGTTGGAGAAATTCTTCATGCACCTCTGCACCATTTGGTTTCTGAAGATGACTTGTGGTTTTAAAGGCATCTACATACTAGAAGAGTGTTATGCCCTCCAGCACGAATGTCTTTCCAAATAGCTAGTGGGAGGATTTCTGGGGAATGCAAGTTGCTGATGAGTGCATACTCAGGGGAAATGAGAGTATTGAAGAGAAGGAAAAGTATAATAATTGGAGACTCAGGAGAAATAGAAGAGCCATCCAGGGGACAGTGCCTTAAATTGTCATCTTCCTCCAGTTGTTTAAGTTAAAACAAGAAGGCAATCCCAGCGTTTACCCATCCATCCCTGCTTTGCTGTTTGCTGAAAGTCTGGAGCCGCATCTGTTGTCTGCCCACACAAGTGCTCCTGCTCTGTTCTCAGGCCCTGAAATACACTCTCTTCACAATCAATTTGCTTTCCTGCGGCTTTCTTCGACTCCTGTGGTCTAGCTTCCCTGCAAGTGTGGAATTAATCAGCTCTGTGCATCCACCGTAAGGAGAAACCTTATTTCTTGTGTTCTGCCATGATCAGTGATAAAACAATATACCCTGTTCCTGTGCCTTTTGCAGTATGATTCCATCTAATACTTTTTGGGTAGTGAAAATTTTAAGCAAGGTAATTGTAGTGGTCTGTCTTCTTCCATAGTGATTCTTTCAGTTGAGGTTCAGTGGGTCTATGAAGTTGTGTCACTGTGTGATGTATTGCCGTACTTAGAGCACACGCATACCTGTAAGTCATTCCAGGTATTACGGCTTTGGCATTACAGAACATGCAAATGCATGGCTTAGAACAAAATCTGTATGCTTCTCTCAGTCTTTGCTCCTCCTGATGCTTGACTGCTTTGATTCATTTCCATGCAATCAGCAACATTATTTGATTTCTTGCTTTTGTGGAGTAAAAAGGGGAAAAGGAAAGAGATAAAGAGCACTATTGGACCTAGAATAAAGCAAGGAGAGGAGGGATGGGTTGTTTTGTTGTTTGCTTGTTTCTAGCCAGAAAGTGCAACGCAAGTTACTGGCAGAGCCCAGTGGCTGGTTGTGTTGGGCCTGTGTTGAGGAAAGATGTGGCGCACACTGCCATTGCTGCAGCAGAGTATTTGGTGCATGCCTGCATGCAAAAAACACGGGTGTGTGCAGTCTGGCCAGATCCCCCACTGCTTTGTAGAGGTGCATTCTCAGGGCTTTTGGGATGTTAACAAGTTTGGAGGTTTACTGCTTGAGCAAGAACATGCACTTTTTCTGTCACATGAAATGAGAGTATGGGATTAATGTGTGGCTCCCAAAAGCTAGTGGAAATCAGGCATGACAGGAGTGAGCGTGTAGCCAAAGCAAGTTTATTTGAAATGTTGAATGAAAATACTCACAGAAAATTCTGTTTTATCCGAAATACCACCAAATATTTTGGTGGGCATTGGAGACCTATTTTTATCTTCCAAGCTTTCTTCCACTCTCCACTGTCCTTGCAAGTGCTTTGCCGCTGTTACAGTAGCTGTGACTGATCTTTGAAGGGTCTTCAGGCACCTGGCAAACCTGGTTTACTTCACTGGGTATAAGCATTATTAATGTCAAATGCTTTAATTATGTACCAGGAAAACTGAACACTCTGCACAATCACTGCAGAGAGGTAAATGTCTGTTTATCTGTCTGAGGGTTTATTTGATGCCTGGAGATCAGCAGCAAGAATATTTCTCACTCATGCTGTATTCTTGTATACAGTAAGGTGGAGATGGATCTTATCAAGGAGTTGGCATACAATAATGTTTGTATAAGCAAGGATAGAGTATAAAAACAAAGTTTATATCATGCCTTTATAGTGCTTGCTTTATCTATCCAATGGGTAGATCATCATTGAGTGCTATTTGAGCTAAGCTTTTGCTGGAATTGTTTGCAGAGTTTGGTTCTTTTATTTATGTTTTTTTTTAGCACCTGTGGTAGTATCTTTTCCTGCAGTGTTTGCAGGAGCAGACTCTAAGACTTAGTTCCATGTGGGAAAAAGAAACACAGCAGAAGCCGAGGACTTCCTTGCCAAGATCAAAGGAGATGAATGAGGAGGAAGATCTTTCTGGTAAACTCTTGAGAACACCATGTATGATGACCAAAGCAGCTGCTAGAAGAGTGCTTAGGGTGAATGAACTGCAGAAGACTGGAAACCTGGGGAGTCTGGAAACCACAAAGGGACCTTGAAGAGGGTGAAGCATGGCAAGACCAACTGGTGTATTAGCTGAAAATAGCAGGAACAAATTGCCAGCTTGCATAACTTTGTCTGTTTGGTGCAGCTATGCCAGTGCAAGAGGCTTAAAGCAAGAAACCTCAGTCTGTCTTCTTACACTTTAACAACAGCTTACCAAAAATATCAGCCCAGTTCATCTAGAACTTCTAACAGAAGAACAGTGAAATTGCAAATCATGTTTGTCTGTATATTGAATTTCAGCATGTACTTGGCACTGCCTTGTGCTGCTGCTGGAATACAGCATGGGGTCTCTGGCAGGCCCCAGTACTTTGTGTGGTTGCAGAACACGTTATTTAGCGTATCTTAAGGGCAGACTCACTATTGAGCCAAAGGTTCTGCTTTGAATCGCTGAAAATCGCTGAAAATTATTTTCCTTGGTGCATGTTGTTTCAAGCTACTTGTAGAAATCAGTGGTTTGAGTTCCTGCTTAATTTAGCTATTCAGTTCACAGGCTGCTTCTGTTATCCTTCCAGACCACATCTTGGTGTACATCCCACTTGTGCAACAGGTTTTGTTTTAATAGAAATAAATAGTTAGTGCATAGCCATTTGTATCTCACGTGCAGAAAAGGAAAACATCCAAGTCCCACACATCTTTCCATATTGTATGCATGTGTGAGTAGTTTTGCGAAAAATACATTGGTATATTTTATTAACAATTGGCAATGCAAGGCCAACATTTTGATTTCAAAGTAGTGGCAGAACTTACACAGATTGCCACTAAAACCAAAGGCTGAATCTAGCACCACGTCACAGTTTCTAAGTCTTCGCAGACAGACTGGATACTCAAAGGCAAAAGAGATACAACAAAAGTATTTTGATAAACAGATATCACCCACTTTAAAGCGTTGAATCTCAGTTTAATTTTTCCCATGCTACATAAATAGTCCCTTCACTTCCTTCAGCCTTGCGGTTTTTCATTTCCCACTGTTACTTGGACAAAAGAAAGAAAAAGCAGTTATATTTATGAGGACTCTGTTTTGCTCAGTTTAGGGTTCTCGTTTCTTCAGTAAATGTACTTAACAAAATTAAATGATTTGGGAATGTGGGTATGTGCCAGGAATGCTGTCAACTACTGTGGCAAGCAGATGGATGGAGTTTCAGCTGAACATGATGTGCCCGAGTTACCATTTTTGTTTAGAAACTGATGGTCATAGTCGCTGGCCACCCTAGAGGAGCCTGTGAGGAATGTATTCTTGAAGAGCTCAGGATTACAGTTTCATATTCCCAGCACCTGCAGGCTTAGGAGAACTTGTCCTCCATCTAGGCACTGAACTGGGTTCTAGGACCCATACACTAGGCACTTAGACAAAACCTGACTGCATGCATTATCCCCCATTGATGAGTCTAGGTCAAAGCATGCATCTTAGAGCCCTGTTGCCATGTGTAAGTGCATATACACATCTGACACTGTAGGTGTCCCTTCTATGCAAATGTATGCCAAGCCTCCCAGAGGTTAATTTTTGATTTTTCAGACATTCCTTTACAAAGCTCCCTTATTTTTAATTTTTTTTCATTATTTTTGTTACTATGGAGACCCTGAATGTACCATTCTCTCAGATAACTTGTTCTTCATGTTTTCCACAGAGCGTCCTTAAAATATTCCATTTGGTTTTTGTTTTGTTTTAAATATGTTCAATGGTGCATTCTGTCTACAGATTTTGAAAAGCTGATCATTTATGGTTTAAGGATTCTTTAAGAGCAGGGGTGAAATATTAGCATTTATTCTTGTGGTAAGCTCTGCAAATTGAATAGGATTTTGTAGATTCAGAATCAGATTCATTGTTTTGAGGCATATATGTTGAAATTGGCCACTGAAATGTTAATTCTTTGTTCTTACTGTTATTTTCTATGTTACTTTACCAGATAAGTTAAATTTACTTATAAGTCCCCTCTTCCTTTTAGAATCAGCCTATGAGTTGAAGTGGGTACTTCATGTGATTCATTGTGCCTGTTTTGAGCATTATGTATATACTTTGTATTTTAAATTTCCTAGAGACAGATGTGACAGGTTTGCCCATACTTGACAGCAGCCTTTTTTACTGTGCTGGCTCTGGATGGGTGTTGCAGGCGACGGCACGGGGAAGCAAGAGACAACCCAATATGAGTGATAATTCAGCTCCCATTTTATTGCCAGACAGTGCTGCTTATATACCCTTTTCCCAACTAATTT
>WYDI02025418.1:0-24406 GCA_009867235.2 Psittacus erithacus | reverse complement strand
TCTGCTTCCTCCCGGCTTCCCCTCCTCCCAGGGCAGAGCATGAGGCTCAGAAAGTCCTTGATCAATTGTAAACATTCCAAGCAGTAGCTACAAACATCGGTATTATCAGTACTGTTCTCAGACTGAAAGTTAGAAACACAGTGCTGCATCAGCCACTAAGAAGGAGAAAAAATAACTGCTACTGCTGAACCCAGGACAATTTTTAACCAGATCTGCAGAAAAATATGTTCTTCAAGCTTTTTATCAGAAGGGAACATGAAACAGAAAATCATGACCAGGAGAAATCCTTAGGCAGAAAATTCAGTATCCTGTCCACAGGTTGCCCTCCTAGCCAGGGAAGATGATCATAGGACTGTTGGATGATTCAGGCTGGAAGGGATTTTAAAGATCATCCAGTTCCAACTCCCTGCCACAGGTGAGGACACCTTCCACTAGACCAGCCTGCTCAATGCCCCATCCAACTTGGCCTTAAACACTGCCAGGGACATCCACAGCTTCACTGGCCCAACTCGTGCCAGTGTCTCACCACCCGCATAGTGAAGCATTTCTTCCTAACGTCTAATCTAAATCTAAATTTCACAAGAAATTCTGAATTTCCAGCTTTTACAAGTCACTGCCAAGTCATATCACCAACAGTTACAATTGTGACTTTTGGATTATTAAGTACAGTGTGAATAAATTTTAAAAGTCAAAGTAAATTGATTCACCTATCTAAGGTCAACAGTATCGTTTGAAAAATGTGAATTCCTTCCTCAATAAGGATATTAACAGTGGAAAGAATACACAAATAAATGGGACAGTAATAGGCAGTTAGCTCTTTGTTTTCAATATTCAAGCTCTTCCTACTTTTAGTACAGAGTAAGACAAGGTGAGCACCTCAACCTTGCGCCTACCTCTGCTGCCATTCAAGAGGGACAAAGGGATAGTAATTTGCTACGCAGCTTGATACATTTCCTGGTCTGGCAAGCCAAATAAAATCCCCAAACAAGGGATTATTTTGCAAATGACTGATAAAAGGTTTCATCCTGAAAATTGCTCATATAATAAAGTTTCGGTCAAAGGAAACTTTAAACTTAGGCCATCAGGCTAAACATTATCCATCAACTATTCCACTTGCACATATTCAGTCTGGAGGCACTAACAAATAAAACAAACTGAATTTGGACATGCTTTACTCCGTCAGCTGGATGTTCTTCTGACAACAGTGCTTTTAATGATAATTAACTGCTTTCTGTACGCATTCCCCAGTCATCACTTAACCCATGACCAGATGAAGAAGAAGCAGGAACTGTCTGAATGTAGGGCATGTGCACTCTGAAGGTGATGAGAACAAAAAACAAAAGGCTGTTAAACCTATTTCTGGAACAATAGTGCTTTTTCAAGAGAACATCACAGACCCTTGTAGCATTTTGCATAGCACCAGGAAACAGCCCCAAGAGCCACAAAGCGCAAACGCACAGAGCACTGGAACTTTTCATAGGGTATGTGTGCCCTCAGTGCAATGGGGAATACCGGCAGGAAACCCCTTTAATCACAGTCCATCCGAAGACTAAAACACGAGTTCCACATCTCTTGCCATACAGATGTGGCTTTGCTGAACAGTGGGGATGATATTGGGAAAGGGTGACTTTTATCCTTGACACTTGAATTTTTCATTGGGTACTGAGGATTTCTAAATCCTTAACCTCATTCAAGTCTATTGCTATGATACGTGCTCTTCAAACTTAGTCCAGTGCACAAGACTGAATCCTGCAGAACTCACTGGGCTTTTTCTCATATTGCCTCTACTTTGAATCACACTGCTCCTGGCAGTTTTACTAGAGAATACAAAGAGCTTTCTGCCCCTTCTCACCAGTGGGCTAATTACTCACTGCACATACCACAGCGCTCAGCCCTCTTTACAAACCTACCTCAAACAGAGTAGTTACACAATCCCTCTATTATAAATATTTTAAGAGGATAAATTTACACATTAAATGTATAAAAGATACCTTATAAAAGACGTTTTTCTTGAGAAACATTCTTGCTATCACTGAGGCAGGGTAGCCATAGTGCTAATTAACACAATTCACTCACTGCTGTCTGCGAGATTAAAATATCAAACACTCCTGACAAAAGATTTGAGACTCTATGCACAATAGTTTTTTCTAAACTTGTGGAATGCCACTGAACAGGAATGTAAGCTTGGAGGAAAAGTACAATTAGGACTTTCTAAAACTCAGTCTTAACACCATCATAGTGTTGCATGATGCCTTATGCTCATTGCCTTTCCACTAAAAAAAACCCCACTGTGAGAAATGGGCAGAGCCTTTTAAAAGAGATCTCTTCCCCCCCACACCCCGCAAACTGCTGTACCAGCCTATTGGATGCTTTTCAGTACCAGGTTTGATCTTATTTGGAAACCAACACAGGAGCACTTACATCATTATTATACTTGCAGAGACACACAGAAATCTAATTTGTAAAATTCTTGTGGGAATCAGATAAACCAGTCTTGAGCTGAAAATACAATCATTCAGACTTGCATTTTCTATTAATTTCAAGCTTTTCAAGGCTGATTACTCAACAAGAAAAGGAAACAGAAGAGTTGCTTTTCTTGCTTTAATTTTATAACGTTTCCAGGAGCAAATACTCAATTTCTCCTGCAATTTTTTAATACTTTTTTTTGAGTGTAATAATTATTATAATATAAAGCTTCCTCTGGAAAAAAAAAAATAATCAGGGAATACAGTGTTTAGATCCTTAGCATATGCCTAGCACAGCCATGGGATACATTATGAGGTATGACTCAACAGGACACTGCAACTCCTTATCACAATGCTAGAATATGGCTAGCTGAATCCACAGTGATTTGGTGAACAGAGTTTACGAGCCACTAATGCAGTTTAAAAGACTTAATTGTCTTTTAAACACCTAGAAATTTCAGTCATCAGATACCAGTTAGTGAAGGATGCAGCCCATAAAAAAGGCGGCCAGACTGACCTCTCCAGTGGCACTTCTCCATTCACTGTATATGCCCACCAGGCATTGTTCACGTAGTCCCGTGGTCTGGAGTGATTCTTATTCCAATAAGGAATAATTCCAATAAGAAAAGGCAGACACCACACAGTACCCACAGCAATTGCTGGAGATACAGATACCATCCTTCACCAGGGATTGTTTCCCAAAGCCGAGGCAGCCAGCCCAGCACATTCAGTACTTCTCAATTTTTACTCCTGATCCTCATGACAATCTTGATCTAAGTTCTGGGTCTCCTTCAGCATTGTTTTCTGCCTTGTTCAAAGCTGTCCCTGCTCTTCATGCCTGACTTCACTTGCCGCATGGATGTTTTGTTTGCCTGACCCTTGGTTCTTCCTCATCTCACCTCATCCCTGCTACCTCGTTATCCTGGGTACATGCCCCAAGCCTAAACCTTAGGTTTGACTGCAAATAGCCCAACCATTAGAGTTCTGCTGGTTACTCTTTTCCAGCTAAGACTACTTAGCTGGTAAAACCTTCAGTAGCACTAATAATCATGGACTATAAAGAATTTTGATACAGTTAAATCCAGCTTGATGCAATGGGATATTTTTGATGTAGTAAGTACTAGCAAAGTTACAATTGCTAGGAGAGCAAAGAACTATGAAACATTTCTCTAGAAACAGGCTTTGCCTTCAAGGAACTGACCTCTGAAATGTTCCTTCCCAAGAGAAGTTTCAGTAGGAAACAGCCAGAACAGCAGTTTCCTCTCTGTTTTTCAAAAGAATGGCCCTGCTTGCTCTAGGACTACATAACAATGGGATAGTTTTAGATCTGAAGGAATCCCAGTGGTTTAGAAACTTCCTGGTCTTTCTCTGGCAGCTATAAAACAGAATAAGAGGAATTATCTCCTTCATGTAAATCACTCAGAGTGACAGAGCATTCCCTAAGCCTAATTATTTGTCCTCTCAGTATTATTTCCTATGTTTCTCTAGAGAGAATTCAAAAGAAAATCCCAAACTATTTTGGACCTGATGCTCTGAAATTTTAAGCCTAATGTAGCCACTGAAGCCAGCTCTTTCATCTGCTCCCACTGGCATGATTGATTACAGAAGGCTCACATGGAGAATCATCATGACCTTGCAGGCTGACCCTATAATCCATATACTCGCTGGCGTGACGCAAAACCCGTTACTTAGACATTTATTTCCTTGAACTGTCTTCTGAAGCCAGTGAAGTCATTAAGAGCCGAGATTCCGGCGCTGTTCTCTAACCAGTAAAACCCTACATTCCTTTTAAAAATAACTGCAAATCAAGGCTTCATCTAAAAAAAGCGCACACTGAGCATCACTTTACCTATTGGACGAATTCCACAGGGCTGTGTTAATTGTCACAGACCTAACCATAGGCCCTCTCTCTGATAAAGCAATGTTGGAAAATAAATCTCTGCACAAGCAGAGTGCCCTTACAAAAAATGTGGTTTGGGGGTTATTATGAGCTAGAATCCCATTTGCCTGTGCAGGTGACTTTACGTTGAGAATTGTTCCAAGACATTACTGTCATTACAAATGCAAACAAAATTATGCACCTGTGTATAAATATCAGGAAGACAGCACAGGTATTAGAAGTGGACTTAAAAATTGATTAGAGCAAATGTTCAGAAATAACCTTGCAACACTGACTGCTATGAGGGAATCAACAGAATATTTTGCACAGTTAAGTATCTTCTCCAATTTAAATTTTATGTCGCATCTTCAAAACCAATTAGGCCATGTTACAGTCTGATGATTCGCCAAATTATCCTCTCTAAAACAAAAGTAGTTTTTGACTAACATAGGCAAAGGAAAACTGCAACTGTGGCATTTATTTTCATTTTTATAGTGTAGTATATCTAATGCTACACCTCAGTAAAACCATTTAAGCATACTGGTAAATTCACAGACACGAAGAAGCCCTTAAAAAAAATCACTATTTCAACACTGACGTCTTTCTGTTAACTTACCCGAGACTGGAAAGTAACTTAACATGTGAATTCATGTGTGACAAGTAACTTATATGCTCAAGTTTTTGTCACCCTGCTACAAAACTCTCTAAGTTTGTAAAACAAACATCCACTCATAATTCCCAGGGGAAGACAACAGCACTGACAGTACATCAGCATACAGTGGAAATAAGCCAATAGAGGTCAGCAGTATATAACAGAAAGATCTTTTTAACAGCAGCCATGTTTTTCCTGCCAAAATTGGAGCATTTTTCATAATGAAAAGTATCTTCCTGTTTTGAGAACTGTCAGTATTTCATCACTCACAATACACACAGCACAGCTTCAAGGTTTTGCAAACTCTACTAAGTTCTTATACTGCATCATTCCCCAGATGTTTGCCATGTAAGGTTAAATTTCTAGTTATGTATCTGAGAATTTCACTGCAAGAGGGTTTAGCCTGGAATAAATATACAGGAACTCAGACACTCTGGACTTTCACCTCCTTTACTTCAGCAAATAATTTTTTTCAACTAGAGAAATCTGGTTTTCACTCTTTGGCAAAGATATGTATTTAACTCTATTTCTAAATTATACCCATGTCATAAATGAGCTCTCTTCTTAATTAAAATTCAACACATCTTTACTCTTCATCTCAGTTTCCATCAGGTGTGATTGCTTCCTGTGGACAAGGTCTTGCATATACACCTGAACTCTTGTTTACACAGTTTCAGAGATTTTTAAGTATCTTAGAGGAAAAACATAACATTAATTGGAAGTTGTTACTGAACAAAAAGCATTCTCTTTTAATACAACTGTAATGACTATTAATGTCTCATAAAGAACAACATTTGGATAGACAAATCCCTTTTAATAGATATCCACTTGAGAAATATTAAATTCTAGTTGTCCAAACAAGTGGCTGCCTGCAGTCTGGCAATCATGGATTACACTTAACTAGAGGAGTATTACGTTTGGAAAGTTACAAAGGCAGCATGAAAAGCAACAGCTTAAAACAAAGCTTTTTAAAAAAGCACAGAACTAATTCCTTTTTTTTTTCAGTGGGCAAGATTCTTAAAAACTAATTTGCCACCTGCTGCAATAGAACAAGTCTTGATCACTTTAATAATGAAGTAGTCAGATATTTGACTGTACAAGTTAGAGCATAATTTAACTTGATGAGGGATAAGACTACACAACGAAGCAATGCAGAAGGGAAGCTTACAGCTTTACGTGTTCCTTATATGTTCTGGATACATTCCTGTTAATGTTCGGTAAATAAAGCAGGGCATGTGTATTTAAAAAGCAGGATCTAAGATGTACTGTAATGGATCCAAGAAGTATTGTAACACTTTTTATACTGTTTTTTTCCTTTTAAAACAATGAATTTTGTTAGTCTTTCCTCCATAGATAAAGAATAATGAAATCCCACAGGTTTCAGCAAATCCTTTTCTATGCGTTACACCCACTGGTCACCTGCATGAACACCAGTCTCTAAAGAAATAATGGCTGATGTTTCCAAAGTGGCCCAGAAAATTAAAGGAATTTCTTCCATTAATTTTCAGTCCACATGCTCTAGGAGGCTTTGAAATTTCGGAGTGAAAAGATATAGTCGGAAAGATTACTGTCATGCTGTGTGTGAATTCCTCTCATCTCCAAGAATTTAATTCAGTAATAAAATAGGTCTGCAGCTTGTGGCCTAAGGTAAACTACCAACCTGACAGTGGACTATGAATCAAGATAAAAGTGACATTAGGCCTTGATCATTAATGCTTTCCTTCCATTTTACATAAAATGTACTGCCACAACTGAGTCATGAGAAGGACCATTTCTATGTCAGTTCTTCTCAGCTTAGACATGGTAGGATAGGCTTTACTCCATTATGTATGTATCTGTAACTTCACTGACCTCATGCCCAATTCACCCTATCTTCAGGTTAGAATCAGAGACTTGGAGTACAGTCTTTCCATAATGGAGCTATAATGACAGTCATTTCTGAATACATTAATAATTACGAACTGAAACCTGCAGCCCTTATCCAGATGAAAACCTGCACTATCTTCAGTGATTGATTTCATTAGCAGCTTTAGCTAAGCACAGATTGCAAGTTTGAGTGCTAATAGCACAAAACGTTTCATTTTAAAAATATATATAGGCAAAAGAACTCAGCTGTCGATAAAAACCATCCAATTCTTTCCATAAACAAACATCCTTTCCTTATTAGTAGAACCCCTGGTTCTCTGTACTTACAGCGTTAAGTACCACAGCCACATAATCCATGCTGTATTAATTTAAATAGTTGCTAAAAATAATTACATTCACTTAAAATGCTGAATTTTAACTACATGGGTATTCCTAGCTCTAACATTTAAAGTATCATACTCCTCAATTCTTTCAGATTTGACGAATTATTTCATTTGCTGGGGAGGAAAATAATAGTAACTTAAAAAAAGCTTGTAACTTTCCTGGTAGGCAGCAAAGTTTGGGGGGCGGGGGGGGCTGTTGTTTGATGGTTTGGCTTTTTCCCCAGAAAAACCTTCACTGTCTGCTGTTAAATTCTGTCAGCCCGTTTGGAGGGAAGTTATGTTTGGTTGGTTTTTTTCCAGAGTGTTTGTTTTATTAAATATGAAAATATTACTGACACACTGGCTTCTTATCGATGATGCACTGCCTCCTCTCAAAACCTCCCCCACGTGTCTAAACTGCTTATAGATAAAAGTAATTTCTGACAACTAGAAAATGGAAGTTGTTCTTGGAGAAAAGCGATTGTCCAAGGCAGTTGGGCTGCTGAAGCCAAGGGCATGATAATTAAAAGAACATAATATAAAAGATGCAGCAATACATACTGGCTTCAACTAAGGCATTTCAGTTCTGAAATATCTACTGACATGCGAAAAGCAAAAATACTGTGTATTTTGGTTTTGTAAGGGTTCAGACCCAGATTTTATGTTTCTTCAAATATATACACTTTTAGTGATATTACAGTGCTTCACCATAACATTTTTCCATGTGGAAACTGTATGGCAGCACCTCATCCAGGCATAGACCAGGAATCAACAGACTTTGTTCAAAATAACCCTTATAAAGAAATGACCGTTAAAAATTTTCTTACACCCAGTTAGGACATACATAGGCAGACACCAATAAACCATCAAGTTTTATAACACATTGTAATACACCTGGAACTCTACTACTACTAATATAATTTCATTAAAAACTATTGTAAGAAGATGCAAACATCTTCAGAGTAAAAAGAAGCAAAAGAGTCTTGGGGCCAGAGCTACAAGAAACTACAGAAACCCACTTGTATCTGAGCCTTTCACAACTCAAGCACTTCTGAACCTGTCATCTGCCAAGACGATTTCACCCCTTTTCCAGACCTGGCACAGAGGATCATCTCTCTTTTTGCAGCAGAGCCCTGCAATGTGAGCCCAGGTCATAGGTTGGGCACAGAGCATTACTGGACCCAAGAATCCACTATCACCTTTCAGAGTCAAGTGCTGGATTTGAATTGCTAAGAGCATACGTGTTTATATGGCTTGGGTCACTGCAAAACAGATGCTTACAGAGCATAGCAAATATAAGGCCTGAGAAACAGCATTTGCCTCCTCTTCCTCCTCCTCTACAAATAAATTATAATAAAAATCAGTATTATTTTGCTTAGATTTCTTCCTCTCCCCCTGCACTGCTGCAGCATTGTTTTTCAAACATCTACAGGAGGATATATACACATACAAATTTTAAGGAATCTCATAATCTCAAAGGTAAATGAATCCTAATGAAGTAGAAAGATCTACATAACCCTTCCCTGCAGAGAGAGCAGCATCATTTATAACAGAAAATGACTATAGCAATTTTTTTCTTTGCATGTTATTATCTAACTTCCAATTTCTTGAAATCACAGAGGCCTTTTGTTTTGTTTTTACCGTAACTACTTATTTTAACTTTGGCTAGTTTGTTTGAGGTATTTTAACATTTACTCCAGTATGTCATGCTCTGTTTGAGAGGAGTAATTGGCTCTTTCCTTTAGGGGAACAGCAAAACACAAACAAATACAGCATTTGCGCATAATGCGAACACACATTTATGATTTAAAGCAAAAATAAACAGTTTTTAAGTCCTTTAAATATTAAAATCACAAAGTCTTTGCCCTGGTGAATATACTGTTAATTGTTTCAGATTTAAGGTATTATTATACCATAGTTTAATGGTTCTTGCCAAGCAAGGCAGAAAGCTTAGCTACACTAAGTAAATAATATTAACTACTGCAAGGAAAGCAAATGCTGCCCTGGTTAAGGCACCAGACAAAGATTAATAAAGTTTTAAATTCCAGATTCTGTTACAGTCTTTCTGCTTGATATTGGAAAAGATTTATCTTCATGCCCTGCATTGAACTCCCTTCTATAAAACTGAAAAAAGTAAGAACTATAAAACTATTTTGCAGAACAACATTCTGGTTTTGTGCTGAATCACTGACTAGTACAATGGGGCCATAATTCTGGTTAGGGCTTATCTGCCATGCTATCATAATTAATAAATGATAGTACTGGACAAAGACCAAAGGGTTCCTCCATTATTTGGGAAACTTAGTTAAAAGAATGGCAGCAGCAGCAGCATGGTACCTCCACCCACACAGGCTGCTGGCCACACTTGAACTATGGTCCACAACAGCGTTTACAGTCTCCTCTATCTCCTGCACCATTTCTAAGTGGTTTCTGTTTAAACTGATACTCTCATTGCTCAGACGTGTACTTAAGCGCATGAAATGTTAGTTCCAAATGCACCAGTCACTTGTAGGTGTAGTCTACAGGTACCGTGCAGCATCAGTGTGTGGTGCGGTTGGTTTTAGTTTTAATGCAAAGGGGAAAAACCTAGTGAAATAAAATTAGCCTTGTACAAAATCCTGGGCATGGTTTGCACCTGTTTTACTCTACCTGTTTTCAGTATTAATGTTTGATTTTGGACTTAAATTTCCAGATAAAATTGTACCCTGCTGCTGCCACATGTAAAATACCACATGTGCTGTGGAGGAAAAAGGCTGCTTGCCATTTTACTTTCTTTCCCATGTGATTTATTAGTCTCATACAACTGGGGGGGAAGAAAAGACTGTAACGGATTTGAGTGCCACAGATTATATTTGTTAAGTAATTTTTCAAAAGTGGTTAAGTACTCACAAGAGTTCGTAAGGGCTTCAGAAAAGATAACACTTACAGTATCAAAGAAGCAAGGGAGCTAGCAGTAGAACATATACAGAGCAATTAATTAATTGCTGCGCACTTTTTTTTCCTGCTCCTTCTAGCAGCATCTCCAACAGAAGCCAGGATGAGTACAGTAATTAATCTTTTTTATCATCTAAGATCAGCATGATTAGTGGGTGCACCTTCCAAATGGAAATCTAGTCTGACATCCTGCTCTTAATTATTCACACTCATGATTAAAGTTTACGACAAAACCAGAAAATAATGAAAACTTGCACAATAAAGGTTTGTAAAATTTCATTCAGTAAAGGGATAAACCCCAAAGACCATCAGCAAGACTTTAGTCACAAATTCCTCTGTGTAAAGTCAGCCAAAAGTAGGAAGGAACTAAGAGATCTGGAAGTATTCAAAGCACTACTGAAGAAACAAAACTCACTGGATATTGCTTCCAGTCACACGGAAGGTAGCAAACATCTCTCTCATGCATTGCAGAAACTGAAACTGTGACTGAAATGAAAACATTTGGGAATGCAGTTCACAGCGATACATTTGACATAACTCTACACTGTCAGGAGCAATTTTTGAAGGCAGGTGGTTTGATAGGCCATCACAGAATTGCATGAGCGAATCATAAGCAAATGACTTTTTCAAATCACTCACTAAAAAGCATAGTCAAATTCTAATTTATTAGCTGTGACTTTTTTTTGGATGACCGTATTATTTATTTTGACAATTATAAATTAATTTTCAGTATGAATGTAAGAAAGCTATCACACAGAATGCCTGATGGTGTATTTTCTAAAAGGAGCATAGCTGTGTCATGGCAGCCTTGGCTATCACATTTTTGATAGTGCTTAAAGCAGTGGAGTACAATGACACTTCAAACTACTTCAGTTTAAAATCAGTAACTTGTGAAAAGCCATTCACTGTCCAAGAACTGTTAAATACCTCCCACAATCCTAACTTTTCTTCAAAGAATACAAACATTATTTTATGCTGAGTAAGAAGTCAGCAAGCTAGGTATATGTAAAAGAACTGAAACATAAGCAGCTTAAGACAACCAGAGGTGCTGCCTTAGATTTTCTGATTTACTTGTAACAGTGTACAGCTTATAGTTTAAAGCAATAGAAGTGCAACAGAAAACTGAGAGCTTGATTCTGCAGCTTTCTTCTGTGATTTAAATAGAGTAATTTGCAAGAATCAGCATGTGCAAAAGATTTCCAAGGCTGGGTAAGCTTATCAAACTTACTTCTTACTAAAAATTGATAGCCAGGTGACTTTGAAGTAAATTAACTTTTAAATTACTACTGTCTGAATAGTATAGGTCTGAATCTGAACGCAGCACTGACTGCCCATGCTGTTCTGACAGCTCCCTATGTTTGAACTGCTGTGCTCATTTCTATCATTTAATTATAATTTTAAAAAAAATCCTATCATGTCCCAGCTATTCCAGAGTTCTCCACAATTCACCATACCCTAAGGAGATTAAATAATAAATAAATTAAACAGGGCAAATCCAGACACAAACCACTACCTCACCTCCCTAAAAATGTGGTAACAAGAACTACTGAAAACTACAGCTTCTGCACACCAAAACAAAATTAAAACATACTATTCTGACCAAGAAACAACACAAAATTAGTTTTCCAGAGAAGCTCTGATGGTTTATAAAATATTAGATGAAGAAAGTAAGATCTGAAAAACAGGCTGGTTCTGTTAAAAGCCATGAATACAAAATTATACATCTGGCTTCTCATAACACCATCTTTTCAATAAGCATTAATAATAATAACAGCAGACACTATACCATACAAGTCTTAGCAAAAAGATTTTGAATATAAGTGAAGCAAAGGGTAAAGAATGGATCTTTACAGCTATTAGGAAGTATTTTCAGGAAACCATTCTTAACAGTGATATTAAGGAGCGTCCTGGTATGGTATAGCAATACATTTTCCCACTCACCTAGGGTATGTATTTGTATTTCAGTAGTGCAAAGACGCCCTACTTAGAAATGAAAATTCACTTTGATAGGTAATAGGTGTACAAAGTGAAAGACGTTAGGCTGGTAAAATGTGCATTTTGATCCAAATCAGCTCTTCAACCCATACTGAAAGACAAGAGAGAGGGAAAAGCAGTGGAAAACAAATGATGCTATACTTTTGCAGTTAATGCTTCTACAGTGTTCAGAATCAGTATTCAGAGTAACTGTAGTTATTCTATGATGATTTGAAACAGATCAGGGTACATGATCCTATACTTTAATTTAGAAGGTATGAATGTATCAGCAGCAGAAATGGTAACAGGCTGATAGAGCAAAGAAAGAAATGCAGCAAGCCCATGTGGAAAAAAAAAAAGAGAATTTACATGAGAATACAAAAACACTTCATGATGAGTATTTGTCGTGTGATAGAATAAACACAAGGAGAACTCTACCCGTCTCTTTCTGAAACTGTTAGCCATCCTCTTTTGCCCTCTGATGGCCACTTGGCCATTAGTTCATGGTCTCAGTTTAATTCAAAGAGCTGACTTCACAGAAACAGTATAATAAATCAGACTGCACAGTAACCTATCTATGAAGACAGTTCATCCTGTTCTCTCTGCTTAGAACAATGTTTAGAAGACTACATAAGAAAACTGAATTGTTTATGATGGCACTGGGAACATGCAGCCAATGCTAGTTTGTGATGGGGTTAGATCTAATAAGCTGAAGCTGTGACAGACGCATTTCCCCTGAATATTTAAGAGAGGCACTGTTGCTCCTTCTAGTTGCTCAGGCAGTTGCTGTAAGTAAACCACTCATTGGAAGGGTGAGCCTCTTCTACATTTTCTTGTGAAGTAACATAAAGAAAGTTGCATATTAAGTACTGCATTTAAGGTGCATTTAGGTTAAATCCTTTTAAATTTAATCAGCATTTTGAAAAATTCTCACATCCATTTACATGGATATGTAAATTTCCTCATTTTAAAAGTTGTCACTTTTCCAAAGTATTTTATCTTAATTATTTGTTGAACTCAAGTTAAAGCCACTGATCATTTCTATTTCCACAAAAATCGGTATAGGAAAAAATACCCATTTTCCAAACAAGATGAAAAAGTAAATTACACATTTTCAGTTAGCATTTCCTCCTCTCTCAGAGCTGTGTTACAGTAGTCGTTGCTGGAAGTCTACCCATTATGCTTTATGAAAACCTCACAAAATTAAGACATCAGATTGGTTTACATGTGTCATCCTTAAATTTGCTTTTCTTTTGACTGATAACTGCTTCATTCCTTATTACCAGAAGCTAAAGCAACATTTTCCATTTTCAGTACAGAGGTATCAAACACTTGATATGAAATATCAAAGCCTAAACCTGCTAATACAGATATCTGTGACAACTCAGAATCAGTATTCAGGCCTGAATTTGTGCTATATGTTCTTTTATCCACCTGTTGGAAAAACTGAGAGGCCAGAAGTTGTTTTGAGACTGTACCAGGCATTTGTACACTTCAGCGAGTCAAATACTATACCTGCATTTATGCACTTGGCAGCACTCTGACACAATTTTGTTTCCTGAAATAAAAAGATGCAAACCCATTGTTTTACTGAATTTTATATGAAATCAATTATTTGTTTTTCTACTTAGGGCAGTTTACGTTTTGAGCATGGAGAAGCAGTTCAGCAACAGGGTGTTTCCTTTTTCCAGCCAGCAAGTGGCCTGGGAAGAATCTGCAGAGACCAGCCAGCCACTCTATTGCAGGCCTTCAGACACCCCAAAAATAGTCTTCCCAAGGCTTTCTCTACAGGAAACTTCAATCTTTCCCTTCCTCTCTTCCCTCAGTGGCTTTATGTGCCATGGCAAGCCATGGGAAGGGGCAATTGCCAAACAATGCCATCTCCAGCCACAACAAACCCCATCACTGACAAATGCATATTCAGTATTTCCACTTGGCTTTGAGCCTAAGAACCAAGTAGTTGGACCATCAACAGATTTCACCGCAAGTGAAAAAGCAGAAAAAGGTAAAGAGCTGAAGAGTTGGATTTTGGGAGGAAGAAGTGGAAGACAAAGTAGAGAGGCAGGGAAGGACTGTTAAATTAGTGGTCTACATTTCTAAGAGCACTGTTTTCATGCAGTAATCAGGCAAATGAAAGGTTATTTTATCTAGGAAGCCAAACACAATCATATCAGGTTATAAGCATGTCTGGGCTAAGAAATTCTCCTGATTAGTCAATGTAATAAAAAGGAGAAAGACTAATCTATGCAAATTAAAACATGCAGAGGAGCCTTTGTAACATCCAAAGCTGCTTAGTCAGGCTTCAGAAAGACAACACACATTTTATGGTTGACACACAAAGCAGCACAGTTGGGAAGTGGCTGTTAGGAACTAAATGCTACTGGTCGGATTTGGTACCTTTGCTGCATGTCACCTGCTGCAGAGTCTTAACAGCATATTCTGGTAGTACACTTGGCCTCTGTCAGTAGTCCAAGCAAGGACAAGTTAAGAGTCTTTCTTAGAAAAACTGGGTATTTGTTCTTTCCTGGCTTTAGAAGACATAGCTGCATCCAGGGCAGGATTTTGGCTCTTAAAAACTGAAGATATAATTAATACAGCTGAACTTATTAATTTTAAAGGCATCATTGAATAAGATACAATTGATTTTAAAGAATGACTAAATACTGGAAAATCTGCAGTAACATCAAGAAAATTCTATTAAATACTCTACCCTGGATGCTAAACTACTGCCCTAGTTAAGGAGCGCAAAAACTCTACATCTCTTCAGGCACAAAGGATTAATTAACAGGTTTTCTTTAAAAAGCTTTGATGAATTTTTCTTTGATTATTAATTTGTGTAATAAATCTTGTCATGACATTCTGATGTTTCACATTCTTAGGATTATTGCTAATGTTAAAAATGTAACCAGCAGAGTTCATTTTTAGAACTAATTCAGAGGGAATTAGGAATGCCCAGATTCTAACAGAATAAAGCAACAGTGTTAAACAGAACCACCTGAATTTGACAGAAAAAGATTATCAGAACAGTTTGCGCAACAAGGGATCCTGACCTACTAGACCCCAAGTATGGGATACCCTTGCCAAAATGAAACCCTTGTAATTTCATGTTACTGAAATTTACTAACCATTCTTTTTTGGTTTTGAGTAGCTTAGGGAAAATCAAACCAAACCAACAACACAACCCACAAAACATTTGCACTTACAGAAAAAACAGATCTTGACTGGAGATGTGATATGTTCTACATTTTTTCCCATGATAAAAATGCTTTCAATTACATGTAAGGTTCAGCTGCTACACTTGATGACAGACCCTTCGTAAATTGTCAGATAAGTCAATCCACTACACTTTGCGCATTCCAAGTTCACAGTGTTCGGCTTCCTTTGGGATACAGTGGTAGGGATATTTTCCAATTTGTAAATCTTTTTTAAAATTTATTCATTTGGCTAAATATAACCTAAGTTATTCAAACTATTTAGATAAGCACAGACTACATAATTAGTGTCAGTTACTAAGGCAGATTACACATTAATGGCTATTTCTGTAAGCAGCAGGACTTCATCTGACCCTGAAAGTGAACACTTAAATGTTCAATGATTGATCAGTAATTTAATGGTTAAACTGAACATTGCTTTAAGTGGTTACTTTACTTCAGGAGGAATAATCTTCCCACTAGTCCTTTAGAAAAGTAAGCTATATAAATAATAGCTGGCCTGGAGTATTCCCAGTAGATGATGTCTGTTTGGTGAGCAAGCTGTAACCAGCAGAGCCCCTTCAGAATTTCTTCAAAAAGCACATTTGTGGCTATTTCGTTAATAGAAAAAACAAACCCCACAGGGCCTGAGCGCTACTTTAATACCAGTGAGATGCATCCTGAATGACAAAATCTTTAGGCGTCACAATGCCACAGATGTGTTCAGTGAGCTGTACACAGTCTGAAAGTAGAAAAAAAGTCAGAGCAAGCATCATGACATAAAATGTTGCTAAGTGAACACGTGTCATAACTTTTAAGTGGTTTTGAAGTATCAAATTTAAGCTGTTTACAATGCCCATAATAATTACCTCTAAAAATATCAGGGACTGGGCAACAAACTTACAGACACTACTCTATAAACTACCAGTTCATATGAAGTAACTTGTCAGAAATACTTGCTATTCTTTGCAACTGCTATCATAGATTAGTAGAAAAAGCCACAGCCTCCACAGCCTCTGAGTTTCTAAAACAAAACCCTGCAAAGGCATATTGTAAAAACTGGTGTCACTGTCAGCTCAGTGAAAGGTGGAAGAAAAAACACAGCTGACTGGTCTGCTGCTATCTGGCTGCCGTTTCCCCATTACCTCTACTTGTAAGTCTGCAGCACCTGCCTCTTCTAAGGTTTCTGATGTTAATACCTGCCCTGCTAATTGCCTTTGCAGTATCCCCTCTTGTCTTTGCTGTGCCTTGTTTAGACAGACAATTTCTCTTTGGCAGGCAGGTGGAATAGCCTGTCAGTGACAGGGGAAAAAGTAAAGCTGGTATATCTAGAGCTGTCAAGGTTTAGCCACAGGCTTAAGCCAAATCTGCATGAGGCTGTTTAAGACTGAGGGAGATCTCAATTTTATTTTCTCTTGAATATTTACAGCTGGACCAGCAGAAAAGGAAATTAAAAACAAAATCGGGAGGCAGATTCTATCTGGATGAGGAAATGAATAGTGAAGTAACAATGGTGATGGAGAATATAGACTATTCCATGGAGTGAAGACAAAGCCCAACTTAGTATGTTGTGGAAGAACTTCAAGACACTGAGTGGTAGGAAAGACAAAATTAAATATCCAATATAAATGAAAGTAAAGTCTAACAGGTGAGAAAAAAAATGCTGTATTTGGCTCTGAAATAGTTATCACCATTGAGGAATGAGATCTCAAGATTGAGATTTCAGAGAAAGAAACCCTACAAACACATCAGCTGTTAAAAAGCAGTAGGGGGAATGAATGCAAAGACCATTAGATCAGTAACTCTAATTGAAACAAAGCAAAACAGGAAATATTACAGAAGAGGACATAGACTGTATGCCCTGGGACTCCTGAACCTGGAAAAGATAAAACTGGAGTGGGACAGGAAAAAAAACCCTAAGAAATCTGGAATGATAAACAAATAGACAATGCTTGTTCACTGCTTTCCTATACCAGGGTTAAGGAGCATTCAAAAATGGTATCACGTGGCAGGTTTGACTAGAAGATATTTCTCCACACATCTTGCTGTTCAGCTATGTTATTCCTTCCCAAAGAACTTGCAATGCTTAGCTCACAAATCGACTGGACAAGTTAATGGAAGAAAAATCCACTGACAGCTACTGAGTATCAAATAATTTCCTATAATTTATGAAATGCGTAAACTGCAATGTGCTAGAAGACATCAAAGTATTCTGCAGATGTATTATAACCTGACTGTCCTATTCTCAGAGGCCTTCCCCTCTGGCAGCCCCCACCAAGGACAGGAATGGATAGCTCTGTGCTTAGTACAGTCAAAATCAGGTTACTCAGGTAAGAATGACCTAATTGAGTTCCTTATTAGACATTCTTTTTTTCAGCAGCTATGGTGATTTAGTCTCTTTTTAAACTATGGCAAGGTTAGAGCAGAATTTGCACTGAAAAGAATACAGTGTTTCTACAACTGGAATGCTGAAGAACTGGAAACTGGGATTAGGGGAGACTTGCAAGGTCATACAAACTACACCCAAAACCACCATGAGAAACCAGGCAACACTGTCTGGTGCAGGACTCTTGAAAAGATAAAGAAAACTTACTGAACAAAATTAACTGTAACCCTGCAGAAACTACGGTTTATTTACTGCACTCTTTTCTCAGCAGAGTCCACAAATGAGGTTTGCTGTCCAGCAGTTCCTGTTTATTTTGGGTGAATTGGTTCAACTACCTGCCAAGTTCTTTTACATGGATGAGGACTGCAGCATCTTACATGGATACACATTCTGGACATGCCTGTAATTGAACACAACAGTTCAGTGTAGCAAAACACATCCAGCCTGGGGCGTGGAGGGAATCTCAGCCCTTTAACTGTATAGGCTGCAGGTCATTAAAAAAAATAATTAAAGATTTACCTAATTAAGCTTTTGATCTGCCCTTGCCTCCTGCCTTATTGGGCCCTCCCTGTCCATATGTTCTAGCCTCATAGCAGAGGGCTGAGAAGCCACTACATCCCAGGGAATCAGGGATCAGAAACCCACACCCCTGTGGTCTTCCACGGCCCCACGCACAGCCAGACCTGAGGCTTGCCAACACCACTGCCTGAGCATATTCCATGTGTTAAAAGCATCCACTGGCAGCTGCAGCACAACTATAGCTCACATCCAAGCTAGCAGAAGCATAGGGCTTGCTAGGAAAGGCCGCCAGCTTGTCTTTTCTTTCCTTGTCTTCTCCCGCACATGCTGCTCCGTTCTATATTTTTCACCATTGCTGTCACACACCCCCCACCAGAATCCACCCTTTAAATTCTCTGCTGTTTATTCCCAATCTGCCCCTGCATATTTTCAGTTGTTCTCTAGTCTTTGTGACTCCCTTTAGCATTCCCCGTTAAATGCAATATTTGCATTTGGTTATGCAAGGCAAAGCAATACCATATCTCAAACAACTTTACACAAACACACTTCTCCTTTTGGCCGTCCTTCCTTGTAGCTTCTGTTCAGACAGCGTACACATTTTGTTCAATTTCGTTTAAAATGCTGCAAGGTCAGGTCTAGGAATAGCCATTTTGGACTCCAGAAAGCAAACTGAAAAGGAATAAAACATTTCAGTAGGAAACAAGATGGCTTTGTAACTGTCACCTGTCAGAAAATACAAATGAATAAGAACAGAGTCTAAAAATAGGCATAGAGGTCAACTACCAAGGATTTTTTTATGAAATGGTTATCTTTTTCCTTCTAGCAGATGTCATGAACAGAAGACATTTCCCCTCATCCATTCCATCATTCCACCACATGTATTTTCTTATTTTCATCTAGACTCAAGATGTACTAATAGAAAACCCCATGCTGCTTCTTCAAAAAACAGTTTCTCCAGTCATTTTGGTCATTAATCCTTCATGAACAGAGAATTCAGAGGACGCACATTTTTCTCTCCTACTCAACTGTTTAACATCATCTCTTAAACCACCAGATTTGTAGTCACACAGCTCTGTGGGTACCTAAGAATGTAATACAGACGTCAAGTGAGAAATAATCCACTGTTTCTTAAGGTTTTTTGTAGTTGCTGGGTTTATTTGGTTGGTTGGTTGCTTTTCTTCCCCCCCAGAATGGGGGGACAACACGCTTCTGGCTCCATTTGAGCACCAAAAAATACCAAAAATGTTTGCAACAGTGGGAGTTTAAAACATCAACAGAATACAAAATAATTTAATCTCTCTCTGGCACACGGAGCAACTCTTCCTATTTAAATGGCTTGAGCTGTATCTGCACTGAGAGATACTGCAAGAAGCTTGGGTAGCCCTGGCTGGATGCAAGAGGCAGCCGAGAGCTGAACTGACTGTGCCACAGCCCTGTCCTTCAGGCGCTGCACCCTTTGCTTGTGTTACATTTGCACACCTGAGCAGCACTTTAGCCTTTCCACTTGATTTCCCTGCTCAAGATAGAGACTGAGAGGAAAGGCAGCCGGTTCCTCTTTCTTTCAACTGTTCGACCAGGATTACTCAGCAGCCCATCTTAGACCAGCCAGAACAGCACAAACAAAGCAACTTTTAAAATCATAACACATCAAAAATACATGACATTTTTAACACATACAGAGATGCTTTTAGATAGCATCCTAAAAGGAGAAGAGATATAATAAAAGGATGAATGAACAAAGACTGGTTAGCTCCTCTTCAAAAGAAAACAGAGGAAAACAAGAATCCCATATTAACGCTGATTTTCACACACTGATTTTCAGTCTCATTTTCATGCCATTCTCTGATTAGTAACAATCAGGCATAATATTTCGAACACACCCAGGTACATTTATTTAGCTGCTCTGCTTTAGAGTGCTCTTCATTTAAATAAGAAATTAGCCTCAGGCAAGTACCTCACAAGAAATACTTTCTAATAGATGCTCAGGCCTGTATCTTAGCTCGCAAAATTAAGTAGCTGTCGTAACAGATTAACCAACTCTCATGCAGAAAAGAAATACATACACAGTGGCACTGTGAAGACAAATGACTAAACAAATTCGATGCCTAGATAACTCTTTCTTTTTAATTCCATTATTTAGTTGGTTTGGTACCTTTATTTAAATGGCAAATACCAGGTTCTAATAACTATCTGCAAATAAGAAATGAGAGCATTTCGCATAAAATTATTTTCTTCAACAAAGCCAAAGGCAGAAGATACAAAAGGGATATGTAAGTAAAGAAAAATGCCATAAGAGTTTACAGAATCTGGAATAAAAATAGACAACTACTACTACAGATTACTTAAAAGCACCTTTGTACAAGATCCAAGCACTTAAAAACAGACCTGAATTTTTACCATTCTCCTTTCCCATTGTATCTAACAAGCAGCAGAAATTATAGCATGGCAGAGGTAACAAAACATTTTCTGCCATAACCCCAGGAGCTAAATGGACCTGAGCTATCACACAACTGTGTGTTTGAAAAGGGCATTTTTCATTCTCCACTTTCTGTGTGCTACAGTGTTGTGTGAAAATCACATCTTGTACCATTCTTGATGGATATGCAGGCCGCAGCTGAATTAGATCTGTTTGTTTGTTGCAACTGGAACAGTGGAAGATCATGTTCACTGAAACTAAGGCCTTACTATGCAACATTTTTGCAGTCATAATTGCATCAAAGCTGGGTAACATTAACAAACTAAAGCCATTAAATAGAGCTTCTAAGGCTCCAGAAGTTCCATTATTGCTTTGTTTAGTTCAGTAACATTTGAAGGAAGGACATGCTTTTACAAAAAAACAGAATTATTTGAATGATTATTTCATTCAGTTGCAAAACCAGCCTAAGATGACCTACATCATAAAGCAGAGTACTTCTGGGATCGCAAGACAGACACAACATCCCCCCATCTTTATGAATTTTTGATTCTTTCCTCCGAATCTGTGCCCCAAAAAATGCATTTCTGTCTTTTAAGCAAAGCAGAGTCACTGATTCATCTTCTGTCCATCAGGTTTCATGACCTCCTCTTCTAAATTTCTTGTAAATTTGAAGTGGCCAGAGGATGCTGCAGCTGGAAGTCTCATTGATTCTATCCTGAGAAATGCAGTCAAAGTGAAAGAGAAGCTGGTGGAGTCTATACTGCTCCCGCATGGACTTAACCAGCATTGTATGTCATCAAGAAAATATATGCTGCAAGATTTCCCTTGTTTTATATCTTTAATATGATTGGCATGAGTATTGTGGTGGATTCTGAAAATAAGTTCCAAGTTGAGGTCAAAAGTAGTCCCAAAAGAATATGATTTTTTTTTATTGCCCACTGTAAAACTCATTCTAATGAAACAGAAATCAATATTGAAACCCAACAAAATTACTCTAGTTAGCAACATAGGACTGGCTGGATCTGTGCTGATTTGCCTGTGTAGAGCTGTTTCTACGTTTAAAAGAACATAGAGACAAAACTGGTAAAGGCTTTTTTCTTTTGTGTTCTGCTGAACTAGTGAAATTATTCAAGGTTAATGCAATTAGATGATGGATAATGTTCTTGATGGATGAGACTGCAATGACACTGAAAAATGTGGTGCTCGTCCTACTAAGAGATATTTCTGCATCCAATGCAATTAAGGGAGGTAGATGTGAATATGGTAGTAGCTGCAAGAAGCATAAGAAATGGCTTCATACATTTGTAAGCCACTATAAAACACATCTGAATTGAGACAAATACTGGCAAAGAGATCATATTTCTAGTTATGATGATGTTGTGATTTAATCCCAGCCAGTAACTCAGAATCACAGAGCCATTTGCACTCTCCCCCCTTTCCCACCCCAGGTGGGATGGGGATGAGAATCAGAAGAACATAAAACCCACAGGTTGAGATAAGAACAGCTTAATAATTGAAATAAAATATAATAACATTAGGAAAATGAGAGAGAATTAAAACCTAAGAACCCCAAGTGATGCACAATACAGTTGCTCACCATCTGCCAACCGATACCTAGCTCGACCCGATGAGTGATCTGCCCCTGCATGTAACTCCCCTCAGTTTATATACTGGGCATGATGTGCTGTGGTATGGAATACCCCTTTGGCTAGTTTGGGTCACAGGTCCTGTCTCTGCTTCCTCCTGGGTTCTTGCGCCCCTGCTCACTGGCAAAGCATGAGACTGAAAAGTCCTTGATCAGGGTAAATGCTACTTAGCAGCAACTAAAACATCAGTGTGTTATCAGTGTGATTTTCGTACTAAATCCAATACACAGCACTGGACCAGCTATTAAGAAAGAAAAATTAACTCCCAGGCAAAACCAGGACAGATGAAGATGCTCAACTCAATGGATAGCATTCATAGTCTACGTCAGAGCTATGAAATCAAGAAATGTTCCTGGGGTGGGGTTTTCCTGTGAATATTTCCCCTGTTGAAAGGAACTGACAGCCAGTGCAGTCTGCGGGACTAGTGCATACTGTGGAAGGAACTTACTTGCAGCCTGGAACAAGACTCCCAACATGCTGTGGGCACAGCTTTTTAAGAAGTTTCAAAGACAATATGAAGGCAAAAGATGCCTTTTGGCCTGAATTTATTACATGAGCTCTAAGTCAAATAAGCATCTGTAAACATAATCTCTTATTTACTCTCCCTCAAAAAAATCTACAAACAATTGGAGTAATATTTACAAACATCAGGAGCAATATTAGGAACAAAGTTATGTTCCGAAAGAAACTGCAGAACAGTGCTGCTTGCAGCTCTATTGCTGGCTTCCTACGCAAGTGTGAATTTTCCTAGAACCAGACCAGACACAAAAACAAAACAGAGCTGAAGAGGTTCCTTTGACCCATATTTGGTAATTTTTCATTTACAAACATCAGAACAAGAAAAGTATTTGTAAATGTACCAACTCAGTATGGCACATTTACAGCAGCTTCTTCCCATGTGAATTCTCCGATGTCTAACATTACTGTGTTCAAACTGAGGCTTTGTATTTGGCTCTTCCCCTTCTAAAGCCTGCAGCATCACAATCACCATAAACCCATCTCTCTGCCAAACCTGGCTTAAGCTGGACAACTGATTCTGAAGTTATTACCTGCACCTCACTGTCCATATTCAGGGATGGTGCAACTGCAAATGTCTCATTTCCCCAGGGAAGATGAATAGAAATGAAGTCATTAATGTTTTTAGTACAAAAAATGCCAGCTCTTCAGAAAGCCTCTGAAGCCCTGAGGGAAAACCATGTTTTTTTCTCATCCAAATAGCATTGGCAAACCCACAATACCACGTATTTTCTGCTCAGAAGTCTTTATCAGTAGCTTCAAAAAATAATGGACTAAGATTCTAACCCTACCACAGTTGTAAGCTACATATGTTTACTGTTTGTTTTTCTTTCCATGTCCTTTAATAATGTATACAGATCCATTAAAAGGCATGGCAGTTTTCCATCATAACAATAATAGTCACATTCTTCTGCTAATATCAAGCATCCCTGGAAATTAATCTGCTGATACAACTTTTCTGACCATAACTGCACTCTTCTTTCCTAAATTACAGAGCAGTTATGCCTAATTCATGGTTTTTTGCTTAGTGCTCTTATCACAGACCACAGGCATAACAGGTCTCCAATTTAATACAATGACAACTTATGATAGAAAACTACATATTTAAACTTGGAAACATTCTCTACGTTGACCAAGCAAATACATCTTGCTAGATCAAAACAAAAAGAAAAGAAAAGGACATTTCAGGTAAACAGAGGTTGCCTGTTCTTTACTGTAATGGTATAAGGAGAATTATCAAAAGAGGATTTCTATGGTATCAACGCCAGTATGCAAAATGTAATTACTCTTTAAATATGGACAGCTCAGAATTAAAAATCACATGTTCTTATCTACCTGCTCAAATTTGTCACGTCACCATTATAAGTAATTTAGCAAATGCACATAATAATGTTTTCAAGTACACCACAGCATTTCAACAAGCAGATCTCACTTCAGAACATACGAATTCCCTACTTCCATTTTAAAGTGTACTGATGGTCTTAATGTTTATGCTTGAAAGGAAAAATAAATAGTTATCACATTGTCGTGGTTTAAGCTTAGTTGTAAATTAGAAAAGCATGTAGCCTGCTTGTTCCCCCCCACAACCTGTCCTTCCCCC
>WYDI02025417.1:29414-68059 GCA_009867235.2 Psittacus erithacus | reverse complement strand
CAGCACTGCACCAGCTACTAAGGAGAAAAATGACTGCTGCTGAACCCAGGACAGGGGGACAACACTTATGAGCTTTTCTAAGAGCTTCTTGAACCCTCTGACTGAAAGATTAAAGCTGGGTTTTCAATAGTGCTATTAATACTAGGATATTAATTCCAGGACTGTGATATGAGGGGAAGGATTCTCCCCTACGCAGTGCTAGGTCAAGTGTGTTTAAGGCTGTCTTCAGTTTTCACTGAATCAGCATAAGTCCAGTTTCGGAGCCTGGGCTTCTGCTCTCAGACTTAGTTTTTCATTAGTGCTCCCACAGATGCTAGCCTGACAAGGCAGTGACAAGTTTTCTTAAAGCTAGAGATGAAATACCTTCAGTGCAGCATTTCTCTCTTACCGACATAGATCCTGTGAGCACTGTCCCTGCTGTACTTTTAACTGGCAGATAACCTGGTTGCTACAATCAGGAACAAGTGAGAGGAGCCCCAGCTCTGCTCTTCTTGTCTCAGTGTCCAACACTGTCTTTGTACCTCCAGTTCTGGAGATACAAAGGATGTGCAAAACAGCTGTCAGTTATGCTAACTGCATCCCCAGCACTAATTCTGTCCTGTGTTTTTGTGTCAAGGAGCTGTAGGAAGCACTGCACACAAAAGGGCTCCCATATCAGCGGCTGACTTACTGTCAATATCAAAATGTAACCTACCCAGCACACCTAACTCTGCAGGGAACAGAGCATCCTTAGCAGCATGCCGAGCACCAGAAAATGTAGAGAAGATGCAAAGATGCCAGAAAGATGCATAACATGTTGCTGGGTTGGGCCTAATGCGCAATAGTGGGAAATTAAAAGAAATGACTAAGTATGGCTTGTTTACAAAGTGAAGTAGAGATGAACATTTCTATGAAACAGATACACGTTTACATGTAATATAGATAGAATTTGTAGGTATACAGTTGGTATATATAAATCTGTGTGTGTGTATGTGGACATTTACTCAGTACAGCTAAAAGTTAGCAACATCAGTACTAAAAAGCATTGCCCTTAAAAAACCCTCACAGAAGCACTTCTCTGGCTGTAAGACAGAAATGGCTGATCTCCTGCTGGGTTTGGACAGCCTAAATTTAGCTCAAAAGATGCTTCTGACAGGCTTGTCTCTCCTGTTTGGTTGTCAAATGTACTCTGAATAAGAATACCCTGAAGAAAGAGGGTTCAGTGTTCTCTCAACATGCGGTCCTTTTCCCAGCGAAGCAAATGGGAAAGCAGCTTTGGAGACTGTGAATCATCTAATCTGTCAAGCTGAAACCATTAGGCAGAGACAAGGCAGATGGAGATGCTAGTGCAATTCAGGCTAAAGAGACATCTAAAAATGAGGCTTTGTCTCATTCTTTCTCATCTTTGATCATTCAGTTTAGGTAGGCCACTAACATTTTCCTTTCAGTTCAGCAAGACCGCGTATGCTATGTGCCTGCATGTTACCTACCCCACATCGGCCAAGACTAAGCTGCACTTACTCTCTGCTTGCACGGTGGGTGAAATACCGTGTCTGGGCCACAATCCTGCCCTTAGCAAGTAGTTAACCTGTTAACACGCAGAACTGGGTGCCTGACGTCTGCAGCCTTCGCCTTGTGAAAGGGTGGTGTAATGGTCCTGTAACACAACAGGTAAAGGTGAGTTAAAGTGTGTGTTCTCTGAGTTTAGCTTGCCCAGGGATGAGGAAAGCTACATGAGGAAAGCTTTCCTTTCCTTCTTTACATTGGTCCAGTCAAGTCTACTGATTTCGACAAGGGCACCAACAGATCCTAAATCAATTAACCAGCAGCATCACATGACAGTGTGTCCACACAGACCTGAGTCCTGCTCTTGACTAAACAGGGATAATGTGTACCGCAGGGGGCAGCTCTTCCTAGGAAACAGCACCTTCATTAGTTCTGTACATATTCCTGACTGAGAACCCAGCTCTGTATTTTCTGCGTAATGAAAACCCCCCCTAGTTGTTGAATGCTGCTATTTTCAGTGTATTACACAAAGTCTGGATCCTTAATTTTTAGACAGTCTGCTGTGCCTGGCATTCGTATACATGTATACTGGTATATCATTTTAGCTCAGACCTCTGTGGTTGACATACTGCTCAATGTGTGATACCAAGTGGACAGCAAACAAGCCACCCCAAGGATTTCTCTTTGTATTTGTAACATTGTCAGTTCAGCTGCTGCAATCAGGAAGAACTTCACCCTACTGCCTTCTGGCAATTGAAAATACAGGGCATAAGGTAGTTGCATCTCTTTAAATTTGGCCTCAGGGTCCTATTCTTTTGCCCTGCTTTTATTAACAGGTTTCTGATTTTCTTAAGGTGATTTTCCATACTTTTTCTAATTATTTATTGTTTTTTATCAAGTACTGAACTATTATTTTGCCTGAAAAATTAATTCTAACAACAGCATACATCTAAATGAATAGGATGCAGTAGGGCATTTGGCTCACCTCTGAAGTATTTATGTGCTATTGCTGTCAGGTGACTCCCGATGGATGGTAGTTTCCCATTAGGTGAAGCAGAGACCCTGCTTGCAGTCCCACCACCAGTGATCCTCCACTCCCAGGCTGCCTTGCGGTAGAAAGCTTCCTCCTGTACCTGGGGCAGAATAAGGCCCTGGCTACACAGGCGCAGAGCTGTTATTTAAAGCCCAGCAGCTTGTGCTCAGGTGGGTTAGCAAAGGGGTGACCAAACTATGTATGGCGCTGCAGCCACAGGCAGTGCATGAGCTGTTCACATCTCTGCTCATCACACGCTGCCTCATGCAGTCAGCTCTCCTGCGGGCTGTGGGGGACATCGATGTCCCCAGAGGGGGAAGGAGACAAGCCAGCAGGAGCTGTTCAGCCACCATTGCCCAGCTGCCCTGGACCAAGCTGCATGTCCTCCATCAGCTCCATGCCACCCTGCACCAAGACCTTAGGAACCTGTTACAGCCAGGTCCTTCAGCTGTCCCCAGTGCCCCAGCCCAGCAGCAGTATGTGTCCTCTGGCTTGCTGCCTTTGTGGTATTTGGCTGTTCAGGCCAAAAAGAGTGAGAATAAGTGAAGCAATGCAGGGGGGAATGGTGGCTTTACCTATCCCACCTACTGCTCATAGTAAAATCCCGCTTGCACATAACTAAGCTAGGAAGTAGTACACATTAAACTATTCAGAATAACAGGTATTTATTTTCAGTGCTATTCTCATTAAATATTAGTATAATATATCCATGTCTGAGGTAATAAATTAAAAATAAATTCAAGGTTTCAGTCCCTTATTTGTGCTGCATATTTTTTCTACCATTATACACAGTTTTGAAGCAAACACACATAGTCCATAATTCTGAATGCAGCTAGGAATATTATTTTAACATAGTCATTTTTTGTTTCACTATAATTTTGCTGAGAATGATTATTGCATGATGCACTTTTAATAGATGTTTTAGTTATCCTAGAGTTTTCTATTAAATCACACATACCGTAGTTATAGGAAGATGGGCATGAAGATGTGCTTTGAGCCAAGGACGGCAAATATTGAATCAGTGTAATAGCACATATTGCAGGGTTATTGTCTACCTGCACTGGAGCCCAGATCCAGCAAAGACATTTCAGCGTGTGCTTAGCTTTAGATGGATGAGTTGTTTCACTGCCATCCATGGCCTTAAGTATTTGCTGAATCAAGGACTAGCCAAGTCTGCAGATCTGAATTCAAACACTTCTTTAACTGTGTGCTATTTGAAAACAGTCTTGCTGGTTTCATATTTTGTAAGATATTTTGTAGTGACCTTTCCTTACAAAATACAACCTTTTGTCATGTTTTTTTCATATCAGTGAAGCACCCATGAAAGTTTCTAACCTGGTTCATAAATAGACTACAAAAAAATAAGCAGCTACAATGATTTTCTTCTAAGTATTTTGTTAAAATCAATACCTGGTTTGAAAAGTTATTAAAGTAATTCTTCCCATGGTAAAATATATTTAAAAAAATAAACTCTTCATTTCATCATCTTCCATCAAACATATAAGCTAGGTAAAGGGCAGGGCACACCTCAGGTATTTTCATTTATACATGCAAGAGATCGAGTGTATCAATCTTTTTGCACTGAAATGCTGGTGGTAGTAAGGCCCTTTCAGCTAGGTCTCCATCAAGCCCAACAACAGTGAGCTAAAGAAAGAAACAAAAATTTTGCTTGCATATAACATTTCATAATCCTGAAAAGAAAATCCTCTCTGCTTAGAAAAAAACTTGTGTTTAACTGCTGCCATTAAAACAGTATAACCTCACCTCCATGTTTTAACTTTAGTCAGTGATTCTGAACACAAAGAATTAAACACTCACTAAAATTACCATAGTATTCCATTGGACTCTTAATGTTCATAACTTGTGCTAAACCCCATTTAAATCAGGAAGCTATAGTTTAGAGCTAACGGTTGTCTTGGTGTTAAATGTCTATTTCCACCAGATTTTCTTTATCCTATTTTGTAAATGACTGACAGTGCTCATGATGTGAACCTGAAAAACCTTCTGGTGTTATTACCTACAGTCTGTGTGAAAACTCTCCATGCTCATGCAGTGAATTGCATTGTTGGGGGACCATGGTCCGCACTGCAGTGGTCTTGGCCCTGGCACTGAGGGCAGAGCTGTGCAGCCCATGGTCCTCAGTACTCCACAGAGCTCACAATTGCCATTGGTTCATCAAATGTTGCCAACCTTATCTGCTTTGGGGTAGGGATGGAGAGAATTTCCCCCGTGTCAGTTGGTGAGTGAATACCATTGTCTATTATGTTTGAAACTTCCTCCTCATGATCCTCATACAGCGTGTTGATGTGCAGCAAAGGGTGGGCTGGGTTGCAGTTCAGTGCAGGAGTGGGATCTGCCTTGACTTGGTTCAAAGTCATACTTGTTGCAGCAGCGGTGGTGGCTATATGGTTGTGGACAAAAGCCCCAGCAGCAGGCACAGTTCTGCATGTTTCAGATGAGTATAGGATCTCTTTCGCGGGATGAGGGGTGTCTAAAAGAAAACAAAAGAGTTAAAAGACAGGTTATCTCTTTCACCCTTCCAGTCCATTAGAGAGGAGTGTCCTGAACCAGTAAAAGTCTTTGGCAGTTTTGCCACTGATTTTGGTGGGAGCAGGAGTGGACCAAAAATGAATGTTTCTGGGACCCTCTGAGAAATCCAACAAGACTGAGTCAAAACAATGGGGTTGAAAGCTCAGGGAAATAGGACAAACAACAAATGGGTTTTGTAAATCTCGCTCTTTTTTACGCATGCTCATGCTTCCTTATGTGAATGGTATTTTCATAAAATGAACAAAAAACAACTGAAAAGTATCTTTTATTCTCCTCTACAGTCTGGCAGGTGTTTTAGATTATAAATGTTATGACTTAATGTTTTGATAAATTTTATGACTGTTGAAATCCACAGATGGAATGCAAAAACACTGATTTTTTCAATGGGAAAAACTAGTGGTTACACAATGTAAGCCACTTGTCTTTAGAAAGAACTTTGTAATTTGGCATTAACTGATGTCTCTTTCCAGAAATTATGAATCTGCCTTACCTGATGGACTGCAATGTGGGTCTAACTCAAAAGCAAAGCTGAAAACTTGTAATGGGAATGGGGAGTAACAGAGCCCCAAAACTACAGTAATTATATTTTGTCCTTAAAATATTGAGGAGTTGTAATCAGAGCAGGTGACTAGACAAGGAATGCTGTAGAATAGCTCACATGCACATTGGGGAGTTGGAGGGCTCTAAGGAGCATAGGGATTTGGAAGTGACAGAAACTTTTATACCTCAAATCACTTCTTTGCTGGGCAGTGGGGTGACGGTAGCTGTCAGTCTGTCGGAGCCCAGAGGGAGGTCTTAGCTTGTAATGAGATGAGAGCCATTGCTTTAAGTACGTACAAATCCTGTAACTTCAACTGCATAATGCTTCTTTCTTATGTCAGTAGCTTGCAAAAATAAACAAGAAGATATCTATCTGTCTATCTACCTACCTATCTACCTACCTGTCTATCAGTTTATCTACTGGTCTATCACTTTTCTCAATGCTCACATGGCTTTCCTCATCACTCAAGCATCTAACAATTACTGGTATATTTGAAACACTCCTTTAAGGTAAGAAAGGGACAGGATTTTCAAGACACACCGAGGAAACTGAGGCATAGAAATAGCATCTCCTGTGAGACCATATGGGAAGGGAATGGTAGAATTCCTGAATCTCTGACCAGCACCCACACTTTAGAACATTCATCCTCTGGTCCACATGAGACAAAGGGCAATTTAAAACATCTCTTGTGTGAAGAACAGTAACAATGAGCTGAGTTGTGATTTCCTAGGTGACAAACATATGCCAACTCCTAGGAATTGGTAATCAAAGAGATTTTTTTCTACAGGCAGCTTTAACTGCCATTAGTTCAGTTTCTCACACACTCCTAAGTGGCTATTACTGGTCAGAGTACTGGCCATCTACCATGGCAGTTTCCACACAACTTGAAAATAAGGCATGCTTGAAACATGCCAGGTGCTGGTGAAGCAGGAAGGGCATCACGGAGGCCAAACTCTCCTTTCCTTGGCAAGGCATGACCATATTGTGAGAATCTGCTTATATTTGAAAAATTACCTGCTGTTTACAGCTGTGACCCTAATAATCCTTATCCTCCATATAGCTGTTAAAGAGAGAAAACCTCTAGTGCGAAGGCCTGCAAGCCCTAATATTATTAGCTATCCAAAAATCTAGCAAGGTAGGTCAAACAGTTCAGGTAAGCTTGGGGTTCCTGAGGATCACTACGCAAACTATGGTCTACGGAGGTGGTACAGGCATTATAGCATACTGTACCTTTGAGAGAGGAGGTAACGTGTACTACGACATTTTCTTCCTGGTTTAAAAATCCACTCTCTTGGCTTTTGGATGTAGGCATTGAGGGGATGGCTTGAATCTCTGGCTTGGGTTTTTTGCTACTAAGTATATATGGATGAACATCCAAGGAAAAGTGACGGGTGTGTTTTTTTTCGCTGCTTGTGCTTGGCATGGCGTTAGGTTCAGTTTTATGTGTGGATGATTGCTGTGAGGTTTTGGCAGCAGACTCTAACAAGGGAGCTATAAGGCTGTCTGTTGCTGTTTTTCTCCGCACAGGCTTCGGTTTTTCGGGTTTATGGTTTTCAATTTTCATAATGGCTAACTGTTCCTTGAACGGCTGAGGAAGAGGATTGGTAGTCGGGATCCATTTCATCTTTTTCCTTGGTCTCTTAATGATGAGCTGCTCATTAGCATCAATGTCTGCTGGATCAATGCTTGGGTCTATGGTTTGGATCCCTGAATCACGCATGGTTGGAGTGGCATCATGATTGGACTGGGCCAATGCTGCAAGCAGCTGGCGTACCACATTGTCATACATCAGATCGCTTTCATTCGTAATAAAATCCAGACGGTTCAATGATTTTATGTGGTCCCGATTTTCATTGCAAAACATGGCCAAAATATTGATATCACAAAACTGAGACTTCTGCCACTGTTTCTTGGTCTTTATTCCAACTTTGTTCAGTTTATCAAATATGAAGTTAGACTTGCGAAATATGAAGAGGTGAATTAAGTTGATAAGGATTATCAAGTTCATGAAGCAGAGGAGAACGATATCTACACCAGCAATAATTCGCTGGAGCTGGACAGATGGCAGTTTGCAGTTTACTCTGATGTGCAATTTGGAGCTGCTTGTTTTATCTGGAGGCTCTCCTAGTGCACATGTAAATTCATTTTGCTTCTGTGTAGCATAGTAGGTGGATAAATATGTAATTGGTATGATACTTAAGAAGATGATGAACAAATGTCTTGCAAGATAAAGCTTAGCCAAGAAGTTGCTTCGTCCTCTTCTTTCCAGGTATTTCTCAAACAAGTTCTGTTCGGGGCTTTTTTCCTTCTCTGCGTTCTCAATGATTTCTCTCTTTTCTCTCTCGGTGATCCCTGGGCCTTTGGACTGAATCTGTTTCTCTATTTTTGGTGCCCGTCCTTCAGCTGCACGGTGATAGCAGTTATCAATCTCCTGAAGCAAAAAATTAAGCTCTGAAGTCAGTCGGGTAGAGGCCAGAAATTCCCAGCCCAGAGCTGGAATGTACATTATCCCAGCAAAAGCCAGCAGTGCATAAGGTAGGAACTTATGCTCAAACAAGGAGGGCCAGTGGCTGGCATCAACTCCTGGCAAGGCATCTTTTAATTCTGTCCAACAATATCCTCTGGCATACAAGGCTTGATCGCGGGTGAAGTTGTGTGGTGTATAACAGTATATTGGCTCCTCTGTATAACAGAGAGAAAAGTCACTGCTGTGCATTTAACCTAAAAAAGGAGCTCTGGAAAATAAACATTTTGAATTACATGAATTTTATTTTGCTGCATCTTTACATGACCGATAAGCCCTCCATGCCTATTAGACAGCTCAGTCTGCACACATCTTCACAAACCCCCAGGCAAAACTATTTACCTGGTAATTTTAGGATGAACCTGAGCTATAAATGTCAGCAAGAAATACATATTCTGGTTTAATTATGTCTCTGAGAACAATATCCTAAGCAACCGTGACCCAAACTATGTGAAACTGAAGACCTGATATCCACTACAGAGTAGCTGAGGATATTATGTGCAAATGCTGAAAGGCTCATTCAGGTGAAATTTAAGGTTTATCCTGGCTAAACATTCTTCTAAATAGAAAAAAAGTTAGATGTAGCTGAAGCAATGTTTTTAATCCTCACTAACAAAGTCTACTCATTGCATGGTAGAAAAAAATTAAACTTAAAGACATGCAAGCATTTAGTCAACTGTATCCTTCCCAGCTACGACTCTTGAATTCAAGTGTGACTGACCAGGCCAGAATCTGAAATGTTAACTGTATTTATCACTATGAAAATTTGTTTCTGCATTTGAAACTTTAACATTGTTTTTTACAGTGCGCAATTAAATGGTGGAACTTGCTATCATACAGTATTATGGAAGAAACAAATACTGTGGGTCAAGAAAGCAACCAAATAGGAGAGAAAGTACAGCAAAGATTATTAAATACACAGATAATGATGCAATATTTCTTTCAGGCCACGTGTAAGCCTAGAGCTGCTGGAGGGTGGAAGGGTTTATCAAAGGAAGTAACACCATATGCATGTCTATTTTAACACTCCTTCCTAAGCATTTGTCATCATCAGAAGCAGCATATTGGTCTAAAAGGACTTTTGTCTTGACCCAGTAGATAAATTATATTCTAATACAATTACATTTTTTCTAGCAATACAAGAAATTAAGATAGAAAAACTTGTGAAAGCTAGAATAGTATTAATTGCCCAAAGAACAATGACCATTATCAAATCACCCTCTTCAAAGAGAAAGACAGTATTTTCATGTTTTTGCATGTAGAACAAAGGGATTATATTTTACAGTGTTTTGGTATACCTTAAAAAACTTCCTAAAATGAGACCCATAGGAAGAAGGCGTGTTCTCTTGAATCGAGAATTGGTCAAGAATGCTAAGTTTGCTCCAATTCCACACTTCAGATCAAGATCAAGAACAGCTCAAAGTAGATCAAGAACAGAGCTGTGGTACTGTTTTCTTAATAACACAAAACATGAAGAGAATTAATAAAATATTATGTTTGATAACAATAAATAAAGTATTAAAAATTAACAGGCCGGCAAAACTCCCCAGTCCTTTTGGCTTAACAGAGGACCCCTTATTTGACCAACTGCTTTTCATATGCAAGCAAATCAAAAGCATTTACTAGTTCTTTGGTAAAATGCTGAAGTGTAAACCCCTTCTGTGACCTGCAGACATCTACATGCTGAGGACTGCACTTTTTTCTTTTTATTGAAAGTGATTCAGTGAGGATTCTTTTCTAAAAATACAACCAATTTAAGCAGAGTTGATAGAACAGATGATAGTACCCAAGACAGCATGTGCAGTGAGTCAGCCCTGCAAAGTCTTTAAAATCACTTTTCATGACTATTTTGAAATGATCTAACTCCAATTTCAGATAAGAGCTTAAAACACTCTAGTGTTAAAGTTTCCCGTTTAGGTTATTTCTGTGTGTTTACAGCCATGTGTTACAAGATAAATGCTCACTGACTCTTGGGTTTGGTAATTACATGGCCTCCTAACCAGATCCATGACAGGATACACACAAAAAATTCCACTCCTACTATCAAAAAGCTACTGTATGATACCCCAGGAGACAAAGTAGATTCCTATGTGAAAATGGTCCCATGGGGGGGGGGGGGCGTGGAGGGAAAAGGCAAAGAGTGGCATGTTTCTCATAAGCAGAAATATTTTGAATCAGGTGCCCCTAAGTTCAGTAGAACCTGCCAATATGAAACCTGGTTTCCTGTGACATACATGGGCTCCTTTCTAATACTTCTCAACACCATGAATACATGGAAAGACAGCAACAAGTATTCACACAATTAATCCATAAGGATTCTTTTTGGATTCAGGCATCAGTTGCTACTGCTGAATGAAGTGTGAATGGTTCTCTACAGTTCTTTTCACTGCAACCTGAAAGCTAAGGCAACTTCTGCCAAAATTGTGTATACATAACAGCAATCAAATATATATTTCTTATAAATTAAAAAAAGAAACAAACCAAAATATCTCAAGATTTACATTTATGTTAGATCACTTGGAGACTAACTCTACACTCTATCCATTGCCACTGCTTCAGTGAAAAAAGGCTGAAGAGCTTTGCAGCTCGAGTTTGGACTAAACAGCTTCACTAGCTTCAAAAATGAGGCTGCCCAGCCAAGTAGAGAAAGCAGCTGAAATTTTGCAGGAATTTGTTTGCTTTTCCTCTCTTAAATATTTTTATCTGTTCCCATTGTTTGGTAAGTTGTGAGAGATCTTTAATTTATTGGAATAGATGAACATCATGTCCCACTCTTATTCAATGTTATGTTCTTGGTGTTAGCCTTGTATTTTCTTTGCATATTTATTAAATTGACATGATTTTCATGACATGCAATGTAAATCCCAAGACCCTTCAGATGAAAGTCAATACTCCGTGAAGTCAGTGGGACTTCTGATAACTGACTGGAGTGTGGGCATGGAGTTACAATGCAGTTTTATTCAAATGGTATTTTCCAGTATGTTTGAGCCATACTCATGGTCAGTGTATGCCACTAATGTTGGTAAAGTTATTCCTACAGGGGATTTAGCTTAGGGTTCTCAGCATACAACTTGACTCAGAAAGCATAGCATCAGCTTTAGGAAGCTCATGCATCTAGGAAATGGTCCAGACCATGGAGAAAACAGGAGGTGTTCCTTCTGCATAATTTTTAATAGACTAAGTACACCTGTGCTAATACTGTGCAGAAATAATTACTATATTGGAAAAAGTCCTTGATGTTAATATGTTATAAAGTTATATATATTATGTTATAAAGTATATTATACTTTATTTTATACTACTAAGAAGCTTAGCTTCCCCTTTTTCAATATTATTAGATGATCACAGGAGCACTACATTAGATGCTTTCAACAGTTGTATATAAATACATTTTATCCTGCTCACCTATGCATGTAAGTAGCTTCTAGAACTCCACAAAACTATTCTCATAGGTAAGGTATGAGAGAGATCTCACTGAATTTTTTGGACATGCAAAGATGAAATAATCAACACAGCTGAATTACAATATAATTGTGTTATGCCACTTGAAAAATTAAAATCCCTTAGCAGCTAAGTTTTTTCACATGCTCCATTCTGTACCATCTCATCCCATCAATTTAAGTACAACTTAAATGGAGAAAAATTACTTGCAGGAAGTACTGTGGTATAAAAGGCGTACTTTAGGGGAATTAAAGACAGTGCATGGTTGTGAGATGACAGCCAAGGTAGGGAGAGAGACAAAGGAAGGGGCTGTGTTGAAAAAACTCTTCAGAAAGAATCTAAATAGACAGTATGGAATGAAGGAATGAAGGCAAAGTATGGAAGCTAGAAGCTGCAGAGCCTGCTGCCTTTTAGCAAAGGCTCCAAGAACTGCTTGAGGGCTTCCTCTAGGCACAGGCTCCCACTCCTACTGCTCCCAGTCCAAAGTCAGCCACCTCCTTTCACTGGCTCCCCAACCTCTATATACTTCAGTATCCATTCACCTGCCCTCTTCAAAAGGCCCTGAACTGAAAATGATTTCTCAGGCGGCAAGTGCTAGGCGTGAAAATATATTAGGTAAAAAAAATCTCTTGCTTAATTTCAGCCATGAGATACAACACTGTTAAGTTCTGAAATTCCTCAAGCAAGGGGCTGGAGAGCTGAGGCTTGGGGTTGGAACCCGAACTTTCCCACTGCAAAAGTGACTCTCGGATCTGGAAATGGAGCTACCAATGGAAAAACATGGTAACTGTGGTTCTAGACCATTCCCTGAAGTTATCACCAATGCAGACTCATGGAAACACTGGAAGGAACCTCAGAAGTTCCTGACTCACACATCCGGCTCAAAGCAGTGCCAAGACTATGTTCAGATCAGCTTATTAGGGCTTTGTCAATCTGAAAACCTCCAAATATGGGGACTATAAAAGCTGTGCAACATGCTCCAATGCTTGATTGTCCTCAAAGTGAACTTTTCTTTATGTGGTGTCTAGCAAGAATGGCTGATTCATACAAGTGTGATTTTTTACACTACTGATAAACAGCCATCTCCAAACCCAAATGCAATGGCCGGTTGCACTCGGAACACATTAGGTAAGGTATGGCTAGAAGGCTATCATCGAAACACAAGTGGCTAGAGCTCAGGCCCCAGTGTTTCATCTCAGTTGAAGGAAAAGGTATCATCAGCACAGTTTCACCAACAAGGTGTGTGTGTTTTGCCTATCTATATATACAAAAAAACCTTGAAAAAGAAAAAGGGAGCTGGTGTACGGTACACAGAAATGAGACTGTTAAGAATACATGGTGAAGGTGTAGATACGTATTACTCCATTACCTTTGCAAAGTTAAGTTTTAACAAGTCTTCCTGGGAAAGTGAGTGAATTACATCTAGCAGAAACATTCACTTGCCCCTTCAAAAATAAAGGTAAAAATGCCACTCTGTTAGTATTCAACACTGTAAAAATTAGATCTGCTCCTAAAATGACTTAAGTGACTTCATGCATGGGCAGTTTCTTTGAAGGCAATGGGATTACTCACACTGCATAAAATTTAGCATGTGCATCTCTCTTTGAAGAATTGATACTGTAGAGGGAGCAATTGCAAGCTTGTAAAATTTTATTATGAGCAAAATTATTTAAATAAATATGAACAACACATTTACAATGCTGTTGGTAGACATTAACAAGTAAGAAAGGAAAATATTAGTAATAAACAGTATATACCCCTATATAAAAGGGCAAATGACTTTTCACACCTACCGTATTCCCAGTGAAATAAAGTATATTCACCCAAAGCAAAATATAAACCATGACAATAAACTATGTCTTCTATGACACCCAGCTTTTAGAATTTACTCTGGAAAAAGAAATCACACCTTATTAATCTTCCAACTGAATTGCATGATTTCAGCATTCTAGTGCAGTAATTCAGTAATGCAGAAGGAACAGCACAATTTTCTAACAGCTGACAGGAAAAAAATAAAAAAAGGAATCAATTTCTCAGAAAATGTAATTAAACAATAAAAAAAAAAAAGAATTATTGTGCTTGCTATACTAGACAAAGGTAAGTATGCCTCTTGTGCAAAAAATTCTTCAAGGATCTAGAAGTAAGCATTCAGCCTGACCACCATGACTCTGCATTGGGTACAGGCAGGAGAAGTGGTGCTTAGGTGCTGCTGAGCAGGCTGGATCTCTCCGCTCTTGGGCAAGTGCCTAAACCCTCATCCTGGAGACCTGAATTAAGTATCAGGTAAGTACACTGAAGGATATACTCACTGAGTTAAACATACTACAGACTCACCATGGGCCTTGTGCCTCCTACCAATTGGCCTTCAGCCCTCTTGAAGAGGGATGCTAAATCCCCCTCATGCTGGTGCCCAACCTGCCTCTGAAGAAAAGCTGGAATTCCAGCCAAGTTCTCTGAAGCACTCCTTGTACTGCCTCTCCACTTGACTCTAAGAAGAAATTCAGTGTTCAGGTAGAATCTCTGAATCTCCCTGCACATCAGATGCCAGAACACAAGTTTCTATCAGCTAAGATAAATGACAAACACCATGAATTCAGCAATAAATGCCAGTACTTGACAAGGGTAGTCCTTATAATACTGCTCTCCTTACATCGTGTCACACGTGTAAGTAATCAGACATGCCACATTCATCATGGCTACTGAAAGGATTGCACAAGAAAGCAAGTATCAAACTGTTTATTTTGAGAATCAGAAATAATTTATTTAGTTGTTTTTCAGCAATTTTTAAATGGAAAAGAATAAATGTCCTGGATCCTCTTCTCTCTGGAAAAAAAAAAAAAAAAAGAACAAAAACCATCCATGTTACTGAAGTTGAAAATGTAATCTAAGGAACTATAACATTACCTGAACAGTATAAAGGTTTTCCATCTCAGACACAGTCTACAAGGAATATCTAACTCTCTGCTTTGAATGTGATTTTAACAAATGCTGGCTAATACTCAAACTAAGTCACAGCTAAAGGAAAACCTCCCTGAATTTAACTGGTTTACCTGAACTACTCTGTTTAAAGGGTATTTAAAGGTCCAGCATGAGGATGGACTCCTGAAATTACTTTAGTGTATCAACTGTAGTCATACAATCCTATTTAACTCACCAAGTTTACTCATATGAATAAGAAAACATTCATCACACTAAGCCTTAACTTAGCAAGATAACTATTATTTTAGCAAAACAAAAAGACAATACCTTTATCTTTTTTCTTAGGGAATATTCTTTCCAAATCTGAATATAGATTCCATGCCCACGAAGTCTTCCTAAGGTACAAATTTCTCCATGATCAACAAGGTAAGGTATAGCCTTTTTTGCCCACTCTCTGAAACCACTTGTCCTGTTTAAGAAAAAAATCTTGAAAAGAAAGTCCCTGAAGAAATGAGACAGGAAACCACTGTTGCTAGCAGGTTTTACTGGCCTATTCGCTACAAAGATTAGTCATAACAGGTAAGATCTAGATAAGCAGTTTTAAAGACTGACAGCTAATGGGTTACTCACAGGGGTAACTGCAGCATAAGGGCAGCAGCAGGTGTCCCTGTATTTACAATTTGGGACTTTTTCCTTGCAGGTCTGCTGCTTGAACTATATATTTTGCATCTGCAGAATCAATAAATTAATAACATACTTTCTGAGCGTATATCTATATTTACAGAACCATGTTCCCTGTATGTACTAAACATTTGCTAATCTAAAATTAGCTGGTATGTTGAAGTTCACTTACCAGCAATCTGAGGCTTAAAGACTTGTAACACCTGCCCAGGTTATTCAGGAAAGAAAGATACCTACTCCTACATGGTTGGTATGTTGAAGCCTGCTGGAGAATTTATTCCAGAAATGGCAACTGTTATGCAGAAGGTACAGAAACACCTAAATGAAACCCCTTAGGGCGCTTCTCCTAGAGGAATGTTTCCTCAAAAATGAGTTACCATCCACCACGTGATGATGGCTGTGCAGTATGGTGGTAGTGTCAGTGGAAAAAGAGCTTATTTTATAGTGACTGAACTGCTGAACATCATTAAAAGCATTTCTTCCTGTGCTCAAGAGAGCTCTGTTAGAACACAGAAAACACCTGAAAAGATATGACAATGCTTGTATTTGTACATAGAGATGTGTTCCTGTATTGTAATGCTGCTTTGTATTGTGTTAAGTTTTGAGGGAAGGTTAGAGCTGAATTTAAAAGAATGTGTTCATCAAAATACAATTAATGAAATTCATCCATGCAGACAGTTCTACAAAAGAGATCTGAGTAATATTTACTTCTAAATTTTTCAATTACATGAGGAGGTGAGCGGAATTTTAGTGATGCACAGACTTCTGCATAGGAGAAATAATGTGTGAAAGTAAGTGTTTTAATGTTTTCCAAAGATCAAAACAATATTTTGGGGCAATAAAAAAAAAAACCCCTCTAGAGATGGAACCCCAAAGCAACTGCACAAGAACCCAGACACTATGATAATGTAGATTATATAACACCTAAAGTAAACTGCAAGAACATTTAGATGCCAAAGTGAAATGAATTACGAAAATCCAGTGAAACTGTTGATACACAGACAAGGGTGGCTTCTTAAGTCAAGAGTCAGGCACAAAAAACAAACACAGAAGCAATAAGAAACAGCAGGTTTGCTCTATTGCATCATTGTTACTTAATGACTAGAAATGAAAAAGATGGCTTGCATTTTGGCATAAACACAGCATCCAGAAAAAAGAGAAGAAAACCACCAATAGTTAGCTCATTAGGTAACTATGTTATGTTAACAACATAGCACTGAGGAAGCAGAAATGGCCAGTCCACTGCCTTCCTGAACAGGTCATGGATCTCACAAAAGACAAGATACATCAACCTCAAAATGATGAAATAATTACTTCAGCATATAACTAAAATTCTCCAGAAACAGTCACTGAGCTCTAAGCTGCAAAAAACACACTGTGCATCCCAGGACCTGGCTGCATCACTGCTCTGGTAACTTCGAATCTGCACAACAGACCTGGTGCCAGTTAAGGAAAGCAAACAAATCTCCAAGCCTTCCTATTACAATGAACTGCTGTATTTCCCAGTTCAAATGCAAGAATATAATACATGCCTGGGACAAAATCCCCAATGACGTAAATATCTGCACTGACTTCAATGTTGGTTTTTATTAGAATAAATCCCCTATCATGTGAAACAAAGGGAACCTCTACAAGAACCATGCCAGTCTACTGCAGAATTATTAGTCTTTTGTAATTAAATGTGTATACCTACTGGAGGTGCCCACTGCAGTAATTTTTAATACTGGCAGAACCCAAGGAACTCTGTCATGAAGCAGATTCTTCTTGAAGAGTTCTACAGCTCCAAGAAACAATACAAGCTAAGATTTCTTCTAGATCATGGATGCATAATTTCTATCTAGTTTAGGGACAAAAAAAAATAGCCTCAAATACTTCAGGGTAGCTTTGAAAAACAGTCTCAACCCTACTTATATTTATTCACAAGGTTCTTTCTTGACAAACGTGAATGAATCAATAAAAATATTTTTGACCATCTGTTCAAATTGTTGAAGTTATCTGAAAGCATGTGGTAAGCTAAATCTCATCCACATTTTGGACCTTTTCACATACATGACACTTGAAGATGAAGGGGTTAATAGTGCACACAGGGTCATTAATGTTCCACATGAAAAAAAGATGATGCATATGTGTCAATGAAGCTTGAGAAATGGATTTCATGACAGAAAAACATCTGTAGCAGCTAGGACCTGCAGTGGAATTGATTACATATGTGAAATACATAAACTGATTACAAATGCTCATGCATTTCCTCAAGAATACCTTCTTATTTAACATTCAGATGTGTAACTGCAGATCTTTAAATGATCAAAACTCAGAGTTTTGTGAGTTATGTGAGAACCAGCTCGCACATCTTACACGCACCTCATGTTTGTGTGTGAACTGCCCTTCTCCATCTGGGAAAATCTTCATCAGCAGTGTGGACAGCCAGCAGCTGAACTGAAGCCAGCCTTTGGTTGCTTGTACTATTTCATTCATTTTAAAAATATGTGATTTGAAAACACTTAAACACAAGTGGTACTGAGACACTCCTTACACTCTTTTTTTGCTGCTGTTTATGCGCTGGTGTCGTAATGCACATAAAACAATCTGTCCCTGTACTCTTAACACTAACAATAATCACTTGGAAAATATAATCTTCACTTTCTTACTGTATGAGGCTTTAAGAACAGTTGAAGAGAAAAACTGGAAAATTAGATCAAAAGCCGTCTATCAGATAAGTCACCTAAGTAAACATATGCAAATATCCTGCTCACAACTTGAAACAAAAATACAAATTATTAAAGTTGACCAGCAATACAAAATAAAACTCCATCATAATACAGAAATCTTCAATATATACTATTTCAAACATAGTTTGTTGAAATGCATAAAAAGACATTGAACTCAAGCATATACTGTATTACACAGTAAAGCAAGCATGACTTATGCAAATGATATAAAATAAATAAAAAAATAAAAATAAAACACAAAAACTTGAACTGACCCTTCAGTCCTTTAACTTACTGTCTCCTTCCATTACTTCCTCACGAGAATTTTCTAGCAGAAGAGTGGTAGAGGCTGAACTACGTAACTGCTAAGAGACATAGAAATACAGTATTTATGAGCAATTTTTGGGATTTTGTAGGCACTGTTTTATAAACCTAGCAAGAAAATTGATGCTAAAGCTTAGCTTTTGACTAAAACATAAAAATCAACTGGATGATTGTTTTGCTTTATTTCAATAAAGTATTGGTATTTAACAGCTTCTGAGAGAAAAACAAACATGATTGCAATATGGAAAGAATAATTCACTGTGAATAAAAAGCATGAGGCACTAAACAAGAGAGATATGACTTAGCAAGCCCTGTAAGTGACCACATTGGTCCTAAAACTTTTGAAAATTTGGAAATCCAATTATTTCTATAAGTTGAAGATAACACAAAACAGAAATAGCAATGTATTTTCCTTTGGGGACCACCACTCTCTGGTCCCTTACACAAAGAACTTCCCACAGATATTGCTTCTGAACACAGTACAACACTGAACTGGAATATTTAAATCATTTATTTAATAAAAGCATTAATAATACAAACAAACTAAGCAGCACTTCATGAAAGCCAAGTATCTCTTCATCTACTCTATTGTAGAACAATGTCTTAGAAGTTCAGCACATGCCATGAGATGCTTTGCTACAAAAGGTTGCCACTCACTGACAGCAGCATCACCACCAGTTGCAGAGGGGAGAATACAGCACTTGCTGACCCTGCAGCATCACACTTGTGGATGTGGTTTCTGTGTACTAGTTCCATTGTTAAAACAAGGAGAGCAGAGGAAAAAATTAAAACCATATGGAACATCAAACAGACCCACTTCAAACTGGTAATGAATATTGCAGTCTTATACTCCCCATTCTGTACATTTTAATAGGGAAGTGAAAATGGAAAGGTGGTATATTAAAGGACTAATCCCTTTTTATCCAGATCCATACCACCCCAGACTGACTATGCCTTGACAGAAGATACTGAAACATCATAACTAAAAACAACTGCTGAACACCAGCATGGACTATAGTTGGACTAGAACTACATATCTTGGAGCCTTACCTACTAACATTTAATTAAAGTTTTGTGGTTTACCATTTTTTCACTAAATATTAGTCTAAGGCTGGTCTGCTTCAACAAGGAAACACTTCAAATACTTTCTTTAAAAACAACTAAGTAAAAAACCCACAACCAACCCTTTATCATAGAAAAGGGAACAATCTGTCAGGCTCCAATGCAGCTAAACCAGAAGTATAGATGTCACAACTTGTACCTCCAGGCTTACAATTTGCTTCTCCACCAGCCAGTACCTCGTTTAGTCATCTATCCCTGCACTGAGACAGTGCTGTACTACCAAATCTGAACTCTGCATTCATACTGGTTGCATTTTACTTCCAGTTTGTGCAGAAATAACTAAGTGTTCAAGCTGCGAGCGAAAAGACAGGCTTATGGATCTTCAGGTATGGGAAATCAAATCTATAATGAGTCAAATACAAGTATGGACCTTTGCAAAGCACTGCATATACATGTGCATGAGTCCTCTAGAAAATGTCAAGGAATACACTGAGTTTGATGGGGGTCATCACTATTTTGACAGAAATTCAAATACACTGGTATTCATATTTAAATAAATAATTTTAAGAATTGCTATATTTAAAGTAGCAATTTCCAAACAAAATCAAAGCAAACTGAAGTTCCCTTGGGACTACCAGCTGCGCACATTCTTATTCCTAATGAGGACACTGCCACAGGAGAGGTTTCCTTTAGCCTATGCCACTTTCCGTAGGCATCTTCACCTGTGATGAGAGCCCTGTAACTTCAGAAAACCAATTATACTTAAACACAGATCCACTCACTGGGTCAGAGACATATGTCTCCAAAACTTTCCTTACTATCCTTAAGGTCAACATACACTGGCCCCTAACTACAAGATGTCTGTGTTTTATATGAAGTCCGTCCATGGGGAGTTTTAGAAGGGGAAACAATATTCATTTTTCTTTTGTGGGTGCTCATGTAGGCTTTCTTTGGTGAGGTGGCTGACTATTGCTCCTAAATGACTTTATGATGATCTTATGCCCAGTATAAATACAGCACAAGGATTTATTTTAATTAACTTTCTAGGGGTGTTCTTTCTGGCATCACTGGTTTGCTTGAAAAACATTAGAGAATTGGGAGACTCGGTAATCATAATCTAAGAGGTAAACTGAGTGACTTTCGTTTCTCTTATGAGAGAAAGTTTAAGAAGCGCAAAGGAAGGCTGCATTTCTTTGCAGAAGGGCCAGGGCAAGAACTGCATCTTACTTTGGCTGTAAGAGTTAAGTCCTGTTCCCATTGAAAACAATAATAAAACTCTTACACTGACTCCCTTGCAGCCTGAATTTAACTCTCAGGAACACATACTAGCCATGTGTGTGCCCTATGCTTTCCCTCTGCACACAGCCAAATTTCACTCAAAATGCACTGCCATCTATTAGTGAAGTTTGAAAACAAAATTTTATCTTCCAGTAAATTTTGGTTATGTTAAAAATTAATATGTAAGGCAAAAGCAAGCCAAGGATGACAGCCTATTTTTCTGCATCAAGTCAGACAGTAAGGACACTAAGCACCCACGGCTGCATAACAAGAAGCATGGCCAAGAGGTTGAGAAGCCTTCTCCTCTGCTCTTGTGAGACCTCTAGACTCACAAGCACTGCATCAGCTGAAGTACTGCATCAGCTCTGGAGGTCCCAGTACAACTTCCTGCTCGAGTTAGTCCAGGGGAGGCCACAAAGATGATCAGAGAGCGGAAACACCTCTCCTGTGAAGACAGGCTGACAGAGGTGGAGCTGTTCAGCTCTGGGAGACCTTAGAGCAGACTTTCGGTATATAAAGGGGGCTTTTAAGAAAGACAGAGACTTTTCATCAGGGCCTAGAGGGACAAGACAAGGGGCAACGTTTTTTAAACTGAAAGAGGATAGATTTAGATTAGATATTAGGAAGAAGTTCTTCCCTGTGAGGGTGGTGAGGCACTGGCACTGGCTGGCCAGAGCAGCTGTGGATGCCACATCCCTGAAAGTGGTCAAGCCTGGTTGGATGGGGCTTGGAGCAACCTGGTTCTAGCACGAGGTGTCCCTGCCCATGGCAGGGGGCCGGAACCAGATGAGCTTTAAGGCCCGTTCCAACCCAAACCAGTCTACAATTTCATGATACACGTAATAGAAGAAAAGCATAATACCTAATTCAAAGCCTTTTGTAAGACATTAAGTGATTTATCCAGAAAATCAGCATAGTACCTACTAAGCAATTGTCTTGCCTTGTATGCTACTAAACAGTAATTTGTCATTCAATTTTTCAAAATTAAAGCAAAGATCACTCCAGTAGGAGGACAAACAAATCACATGAATAGCAAATGCATTAACCTAAACAACAACTTTGCCCTTGGCACTAAACCAGCATAATTAACTAAGTAACTTTATCTTCACCTGCAGGCAAACTACAGTATACAATATATTATGCTACACACATAATAATATTTAAGGTTTATTTATAAGATGTTAATTAACAATTAACATGCTTTGTGTTGTATTGTGGGGTTGAACTCTGCTTCCATACATGCTTCATTGCAACCTATGGCTCCAGAAGGCTTAGTGCTACGCTTTAAGCTACACTAGATCCCACACACAAACTCAAAGGTAGATCAGACAGATAAGAGGCTCTTATCTCCTCCATGCACACACCATGCAGATTCTTCCAATTCTCAGCAAAAGGTCTGTGAGAAACCACTGCTTTTTTGATAACTACACTTTTATGTCTGGAGTGCACACACCACTGTTCCATGACCTTTAGCAACAGTGATTAAATAAGGTGGTACAAACCCTAGAAAAGGAGGTGGTTCTCAGTTTAGTGACATGATGACAGCTTTTTGCACTGCATATCATTCACAGAATGAGGAATAATGGAAAGTATCAGATAAGCACATAAAGGCCCAAAGCAAAGTTTGGGAAGCTACTATGATATTCACCACCACAGGGCAGTGGGATCCTTACTCAATTTTGTCACACAAGTTTATACTTTCATACCTATTATTTAAATTGCACACAGGGACAGTATCCAAAGCAAGCAAATGATGTTATTTCTTTTTTTCAAGTGGCAGTGTGTGGATGAAATATAACACAAACAGCAGAATCAGTAGTAAGCATGCACCCACCTGGACTACTGCTATTACGAGGTTCAATGTCTATGGACAAGCTTGACTTCGTAAAGAAGCCTGAGCAAGTATTGTTTTGCTAACAGAGTAACATCTGATTTAGGACACATTAAATTAATGGAAGTTTTGCTCTTGAACACTGTGGAAACATGACTGAATCCACTAACCCTGAATTCTTCGACTCCACACCCAAAAAAAGAATCTATTTAGTTTTATCAGACTCTTAACGGTGTTTCTATTACATTGTCCTGTATCGATAATTTTTTCTCCTATTATTTATCTAAGAACAAACTAACCATCTGAACAAACACATATCATATGAGAGAAAACTGTTATCCTATATTTTTCCAAAGACATATGGTGTTTTCTGCGTTGTCTTGTAAGCTTTGCCCTGGCAGGACACAACATGTTACTGCTCTATACCTTACTGGATTCAATCTGCACCCATGGTCCCTAGGTAGACACAAATGATTCTGCTGTCATCCTAGAAAAGAGTGTTCCACAGCACAGAATAAATTCAATTGCAGAAATATAGGCAGACGCAAGGAAATTCAGTAGACTCCCCTCTCTTCCATGGGCATGTGTGGACCTTGTATAAATCTGAATCTCTTAGACTTGAGGCGCCCTCCGCAATCTACAGTTCCAGAGGACTTGCTCATGTGGAGCAAGTTACTGCTGCCTGCACAAGCAGTGAGTCATCAAAGGGCTTCAGCTAGGAAACGTGCACTATTTAAGGAACACACAGGAAGGGGTATTACCTTTTCCGCACCCAAGGTCGTCTTTAGACCCACTGAGGTTCAAACCTGTACATCTCACACAGTATGGAAGCACATACATAAGTACGTGCTCTTGCGATCTTCTGCAGGATTGTTTTTGGATTTTTACTTCTCTATAAACCAAACTGAGGAAGGCATCCCAAACCTTTTGCATTCTACAGAGGAATTCCTCAGTGGTGACCTCGAATCCTGCCTTTCAGTCACTATGAAGATACAGCTTTCAGATGTTCAGCAAGCTTAGCACGCCCTGAAAATATGGTCTCTCTTGAGGTAGCTCCTGATGACCACCCAAAAAATGGTCATCTGGATGGCCATTAACTGTGGCTGAAGATCTTGAGCTATATAACTGTATAAAAACTATAGAACAGTATATAACATGTATAAAAGCTATATAACAGTTTAAAACCTGAGATAGACTGAAAAAGCTTTAACTATAATTAAGGAAAATCTCAAGACTCCATTTGTAAGCAGTTATTCTTCTAAGTGATTTAACTTTGTCTCATAATGAAAGCAAATATTAAGGACATTAAGCGCTGGAAGTCAATCCCAAAGCAGTGTGCAAAGCAAGAACCTGATTCTGGTATGTTTGTACTGATTGAATACAGCCAGTTTTCATTAACCTTACAAGCTACAGAGTGCCAGCGTGTATTAAAGTGCAAATAATTTAATGTAGATCTTCAGTATGGAGCTTCAGGGGCCCTTAAAAGCAGTTATACTGGCAGCTGCACTCATCAAGCTTACATTTCACAACGTAAAAAAGTGTTTACATACGCGCTAATGGCCCGAAAGGTGTCATAACAGTTCATTGGGTCAGTAATATTCAAGGCTCATCAAAACTTGACCTTTCTAGACTAGAAGGCCTTCACACCAACGGTGATGGGCAATCAAACCTGGCTGTGTGCAAGGTAATATGCACTTAACAAGAACAGACACCAGTGATTTCCACTACCACAACATGGCAAAGCACAGCCTGCATGTGTCTCCACACTTTGTACCACTCTCCATGAAAGCACTGCCTCTCTCTCCCTAGAAGGCCAGTTCAACAGTTATGTTGTAGACACCTGAAATAACATCAGGACAAGCGCTTGAAGTCAGCCGGGGTCCAGCTCAGGACTGGTCCCGGATCCACCTCAAGCAGCATAACACCGCATCCTGCGTCCCCCGGCCAGCAACGGACACCTCCCCGTGTGTTGCTGCCTGCAGGCCACTGACCAGGGGCCGCTCGCCGAGCGGGGCAGCGGGGTCCCCTCCCCACCGACGGAGAGAGGCGCTCACCCGCCGGCCAAGGCGAGGGACGCCGGCCGCCACCTCAGCACACGCCACCGTTAGGGAGTGGCTGCCGCCCTGACGCTGCTGCCCCAGTCTGCCAGGGCGAGGGGCGGCAGCCGCGCTCCGAGCACCAGCGCTCCCTCTATGGGGCCGTTAGCCATGGCCCTGCCCGCCCCGCCTGCGACCGCTGTCCTGCCGCCCTTACCGGCGAAGTTCTTGGTGAAGACGAGCGTGACGAGGAGGATGGGGATGAGGACGGTGCCGATGGTGACCACGCGGTCGAAGGGCAGCTCCAGCTTCAGCTGGATGAGCAAAGCCGCCAGCGCGCCCGCCTTGTCATCCTGCTGCCCCGGCAGGATGAGCTCCTTCAGCTTCTCGCCCGCCAGCAGCGCGGTGGCCATGTCGGGGTGGTTATCGATGATGTGTTGCATAAGCGGCAGCGGCGGGCGGCCTCACGCCGCCGGGCCTCCCCGGGGACGGGCGGCGCGCTGCGGAGGGCTGGCTGCGGGCGGCGCCCGCCGGCCTGCAGGGACAACACCGACAGCGGTGACAGCGGTAACGGCGGGGCCGCGGCTAGACCCTCTGCCGCAGCGGCACCGTGCCCGGACCGGCAGTCCCGCGGGCCACCCCGCAAAACCCCTCGCCCAGGGAGAAGGGTGCAGACGGGCCGGCACAACGATGCAGCCGGGCACCCGCAATGCCAGCAGCCGTGCAACGCAAGGCAGCCTCCCTCTCCCCAGAGCCGCGCTGAGAAATGTCACGAGAGGCGGGCAACAAGAGCTGCACGGTGACAGCTCTGCCATTAAACGCTGCCTCCGCTCTGCAGTTCATGCAGGACAAAGGCGGCGGAGCAGCCATGCAACAAGGCAGACTGGAGCCGCCTCTTCTGAAGTGCTGCAGACAAGGAAGAGGGCATTTACCTGTCAGCTTCGGCTCGCGCGGTTCCCAGGGGATAGTGAACAAACCCGATGGCTTGTAAATAACAGCGAAAGCCGCGAATAAACTTACACTGGACCTTCCTTCCAGAAAAAGGGGCCCTGCACCTCCGCGAGTAACAAAATCGCTCCGAATTCGGAGCGGGAGGCGAGTGATGTGTTGATGCTTGGTATTGCCGCGGGCGGCTGGCGTTTGCATGGAAATGCCCGCTCGCACCGAGCGGCAGTAACGTGCAGAGCAATTCAAGCAAAGGGGCTTGCTGCAACCGTGGGGAGGAGGAGGAGGAGGAGGAGCACCGGAATGAACTGCGGGAACTCAGAGGTCCTGTGAGGTGTTAAAGCGAGCAGCTGTAGCCCGCTGAGGCAGGAGTAGCCGCAGCAGGCGGCAGCGGTACGGGCGGACACACACACACACGAGCCTACAGCATGCGGCCGCGGCCCCGGGCGGCGGCGGCGGCGGCCGCTTCTCCGCAGGAGGCAGTGCGCATGCGCCATCGCGGTTCAGGAGCGTGCCGCGACGCTTGGTGCCCGTTTGAGGGGCGCTGAGGCGGGAGCGGTGAGCAGGTGTCCGCGGGCACGGAGGACCCCGGCAGGAGCAGGCCCCGGCTTCACTCCTCTCTCCCGCAGTACGCACGGGGAGCTCCGGCCCGGGTACGGCGGCGCCTCCCACAGCGCAGTGGGCTGTGAGGGGACCGGAGACCCTCACCCCGGCGTGCTATGCCCTGAAGGTCTGGAGCCTGCGGGCGCCTCAGGATGTAGGTGCTGCCGTGAGAAACCCTTGCAGATGCTTGCTCGTTAAAGCTTATGTGGGGTTAGCCACACCTGATAAAACAGCCAAAGGAGTACATAAACCAGCCAGAAATGCAGAGGACAGCTTTCAGCTTGCCTCAGCCTAATGGGGTTCAGGCCTGTATCTTTACAGAGGTGACCAAACTTTGCCTGTTCATCTCTGGAGCAGGCTGGGAATGGAGCACTTTTCAGGCACAAGCTGAATCAGACAGCACCAAAGGAGGACAGTGCTGCATCATAGTTAGCAGTTATGGCATTCAGACAAAAGCTCTGGGTCACAGTTCCTCCTTCTCAAGTTGTGTGTGGATTTTATATTTAGCAGTACTTAGATGAAAACCAGAGATACGCTTAAACAATGTTGCTGACATTTCTCTCAAAGATTTGCAGTTATCATCTGCAATGCTGCATAAATGAGGCAGAAATTTTCATTTTTGCCTTGAAGATTCTCCAGTCGCTGTGAACAATGTGATGGTGCTACTTGTTAATCAGGTTTAAATGTTGGGTGCAGGCTTTAAATAATACCTCTTGGCAGGGGTCCTTCCATCCAGGCAGGGGTGCAATGAGCAAGGCAAGAGGAATGTCCTGATGGCGACAGCCCTTCAGGGGAATCTCTGGCAGCAGACGCAAGCTGTCAGTGCCACATGCTCCTGAAGAGCACTGAGAATGAGAAGGCAGGAGAGATAAAACCTGAAGCTGTCACCATCACTCATTTCATTTTCCTTTGCTCCTCATCCTCTGTAGGTCTGTGGCTCTGTATTTTATCAGCCACTAGTATACAGTCTTTCTATTCCAACAACAGCCAACTGAAAGTCCTTGTGCACCAGTTACTGCTATTACCAGAGGTGTGATAAAGGTGGTCTGCAGTAATGGTCCACTGCTAGTAGTCTAGCAGTACAACTGATTGTCTGTACAGCTTTTACCCAGACTTATGTCATCGTAATCATTTCTCCATGCTTTTTTCTGCTGTTGACAGTCTTGTCCTGCACATTGAGAATGTTGCTGTAAGACCATTTTACTAATCCTCACTTTATCTTGTCCTTTCTGAATACTGTCTTTTGCCTGTCCAGTTACTTAATTCAAAACAAGCTGCTTGCTTTTTGTTTTGCAGGCTTCCCATGGTATTTCTCCTATCTTCCCCTGCCTAAGCCCTTGCCATGTCTGTTATCTAGGTGCTTACTCTGGATGCTTCCTCATATTTTCCCATGAGAAGATAATGCCAGACTTTAGTGACCATTTCCAAGGAAGCTTGGTGTAAGCATCTACAAACTTTAAGAATATAGGAGCAGCCATCCTGGGTCCTTCTAGTCCCTTATATCTTCAAGTCTGGCTGTAACTGGACAATTAAAGAAGTATGAAAATGAGGCAACCTCTGTTGATGCCTTTTCCCTAACACTATCCCAGCTTCCACCTATGTTTGAGGACTTTCCTGAGCTTGTGACTGTGTAATAACCCCCAAAAGGTTTCTTCTCAGAGTATTTTTTCTGGTCTCCTGTTGGGACTGTGCAAATTTCTGGCCTCCACAGCCTGTTTTGTTAAGGAATTCCACAGGCTTGCAATCTGTTGTATAAAAACCACCATGCACTGTTTGTTTCAAACATAATTTAATTTTATGTGCCTTAGTTATGGGAAGGTATTTGGATCAATCCCTGTCCATATTTTCCATGATGCATATGCTTTTGCAGGCATCCGTTGCATCTTCCTCTAAATTATATCTAGTTCCACATTTAGTGTGCAAGAAGTCCTAGTGGCATAAAGAAAATAATAAATCAGACACTCTATTTTTAAATTAAATTATATCCATGAGTAATTTATAGTTCTCTTTTGAAGCTTGCTTCATTTGAATGCCATTATTTGATTTATTCATATTGATTTTGTAATCTTGATTGGCAATGTTATATCTGTAGCAAGCCAAAGAGACAGTCAAGATGGAACAGTGCTGTCAGACCAAAACGTGAGTAAACAGAAACCTGTAGTAGGACAGAGAGTGAGACATGGAAAATTACTGTCATAATTTAATGACAAACACTGTAGCCAAGTGTCTCAGTAATAACATGCTGGCATGTATGCTGCTGGATAATCTAGACAGTGATCAGGCTGTGATAATGATCCTGTGCTAATAAATATTTCACAAGCTGCTGGTAGGGTCAGAAATTGATTTACAGATCAAAGTGGAAAGTCATGTGTATGTATTCTAATGAATTCTAACAAAAGATCAAAAAAGGAGTATTATTTTTAGACAGTTTGAAGAAATCAGTTGGTGTTATCATACTGATGTATTGATTCCTGAAGGGAAAGTGTGTGTGGCTTTTTAAAATCTTGTTTTCTGCAGTTCTGCAAATTCAGAAATTTAAAAGCAAATGAGTAGAAGTGAGAGATTGATTGCAAATTCTGACCTGTAGCATTCAGAATTTGCTTCTAAGCAGAGGGTATGGTACATCTAGATGTAGGGTGAGGTTTATCTATTTGAACTTGAGGGAATTTGAGCTAAACACTGCAGAGCACTATTCCTGAATCATGTAGGAGGAGGAATAACTAAATGTAACGGTGCAGTTCATGTGACTAAATGCAGAGGTCCCCTTCAAAATGTGATGAATCATTTCCACATTGTAGGTGTCCAGAGCTTACACATGAATCCCACTTACTGTCTATTACAGCTTGTCCCAGCTTAGGCATTTCCCCAAGGGTGACTGTGAGCTCTCCTTGTCTTGTCAGTTCATAGTCACTTGGGAATTGCTGCCTTTTAATCTGGTGGTTATAGAGTCAGTCACACTACCATGAATCTGTCATGCAGTCCTCCAGACTGTCTTTATGGAAAAGATGCAGTTTCCCTGATAACATTGCTGAGGAGCAGAAGAACTGGGAAGTGTGGGGTGTTTCTTGCCTTCAGCCAAGGCTGTGACTGTCATCCACGCAGCCTCTACCCCATCAGCCCTCCTTGGGAATGGCATCCTTCACTGAGCACTGGCATAGTGGCAGTGTGGTCTTCACACAGACCAGCTACTTCCATGGTTGCCCAGCTGCTCTCACTAGGCTAGGTCTGCAGTTAGTGCTGAACAGCTCTGCAGGTACTGCTGTCTGCCTGCATGAGCAGCACCCTTCCTTTGGTGAGAGCAGTCATGCCTTTGCAGATGCACCCAGTGAGGCAAGGCTGTGTAGGGTTGGCAATGGGAACTGGCAGATGGCAGCAAGCTGTGACAATGGGTCTTGGCACTGAGGTGAGAGTTTTGACAGTAAAGTGAAATCAGATGCCAGAGGATAGTGAAAAGTGGCAACTGGCAATCACTGCTGGCATGGTGATAAGGCTTTGGCAGTAAGAGGAGGTTCTGTGCTCCCTCTTAAGAAAAAACGACTCTTAACAGTAAGATGTGATACTGTTGTTGACATTGGTGAAGTCTTTTTTTTTTTTGGCAATGCATATCTCCTTGCAAATAGACCTCTTCTGGGGTTATTTAGAATAGAATAGACTATTTCAGTTTGAATGATCATTTACTCCAACTGCCTGGCTACTTCAGGACTGACCAAAAGTTAAAACATGTTAGTAAAGGCATTGTTGAAATACTTTTTAAGCACTGATGGGTGTGTCCTGGGTTCAGCAGTAGCAGTCATTTTTCTCCTTCTTAGTAGCTGGTGCAGTGCTGTGGTTTTGACTTTCAGCCTGGGAACAGCGCTGATAACACCAATGTTTTCAGTTGCTGCTCAGTAATGTTTACTCTGACCAAGGACTTTCTGAGTCTCGTGCTCTGCCAGGGAGGAGGGGAAGCCGGGAGGAAGCAGAGACAGGACACCTGACCCAAACTGGCCGAGGAATTATTCCATACCACAGCACGTCATGCCCCCTATATAAACTGGGGGCAGTTACCTGGAAGGGCTAATTCTCTGTGGGGGTTGGGCTGGGTGTCGGTGTGGTGAGCCATTGTATCCTCTCCCCTTGTTATTTCCCTTGTCATTGTTATTATTGGTGGTAGCAGTAGTGGTTTGTGTTATACCTTAGTTACTGGCCTGTTCTTATCTCAACCTGTGGGAGTTGTATTTTTTTCAGTTCTCCTCTCCATCCCTCCGGGAGCTGAGGAAGGAAGGGAAGTGAGGGAGAGACTGAGTGCCTGGCCTTAAACCACGACACGGGTGTGAGGCATCGGCTACCTCTCTAGGAAGCCTGTTCCGGTGTTTGACCACCCTCTTGGTAAATAAATGCTTCATAAAGCCCAGTCTGAACCTCCCCTGGTGCAGTTCTGAGCCATTCTCACATGTCCCATCACTGGATACCAGGGAGAAGAGATCAGCACCTTCCTCCTCACTTCCCCTCCTCAGGAAGCTGCTGAGATCAATGAGGTCTCAGCCTCCTTTTCTTTGAACTAGACATGCCCACAGTCCTCAGCCGCTCCACGGTACATTCCATTCAGCCCCTTCACCAGCTTTGTTGCCCTGCCCAGCACTGCACACAGCACTCAAAGTGAGGCTGCCTCAATGCTGAATACAGTGGGATAATCACCTGTTTTGGTCTGCTGGTTATGCTGTGTTTGATGCACCCCAGGATGTGGTTTGCCCTCTTGGTTGCCAGGGCACACTGCTGACTCCTACTGAGACTGCTGCTGACCAGCACTTCAGATCCCTTTCTTCAGGGCTGATCTCCAGCTACTCCTCTCCCTGTTTACACTTGTGCCCACTATGACGCTATCCTAGGTGCAGAATCCAGCATTTCAACTTGTCAGATTTCATCCTGTTAAACATGGTCCAAGGCTCCAGTCTACCTCAATGCCTCTTCAAGGCCTCCTGTCCCTCAAGAGAGTCAAAAGCACCTCCCAGTCTGGTATCATCAGCAAACTTGCTAGTGATGCACCCAACTCCTGCATCCAGATCATTAATAAACATTGAAAAGAACTGGCCCTAGAACTGAACCCTGAGGAACATGGCTGGTGACTGGCCGTCTGCTTGAAGTAGCCCCATTCACTACAACCCACTGAGCCCTGCCTTTCAGCCATTTCCCATCCCATACATTGTAAACCTGCTTGTCCCACAGCGAGATGGATATTGCGAGGGACAATATCAAAGACCTTGCTAAAATCCAGAAAAGCTACACCCACTGCCTTACCTTCATCCGGGAGGTGAGTGACCTTGTCACAAAAGGATATCAAATTAGTTACACAGGAGTTCTGTGAACCCACATTGACTGTGCCTGGTGGTTGCATTATTCTTTAAATGCCTTTCAGTCGCACCCTGGATAATCTTCTCCAGGAACTGAGGTAGGACTAACAAGTCTGTAGTTCCCTGGAGTCTTTCTTCACACCCTTTTGTAGATTGGAATAACACTGGTTAGCTTCCAGACAGCAGGAGCTCCCCAGGCAGCCAAGACCTTTGATAGATGATCGAAAGGTGTTCTGCCACAACATCCACCAACTCCTTCAGAACTCTGGGATGAATCCCATCAGGCAGGTGAACATTCGGCTCATACAGATGGTCCCTTATGATTTCAGTGTCCGAAAATAGAAAGTCACAGTTCCATACTCATGTTCTAACTCAGGGCTTGTGCTCTAATGCTAAGTGGAGAAGACATTAGTTCATCAGCCAGTTGAGGTCTTAGCAGTCTTAGAGATATGTTGATTAATCAGTAAACATCATAACTGTTAATCAGTTACATCTTAGGCCTCCAATCTAAAGGAGAAGTCAGACACATAATAAACTATGATAATTATTTTAAAAGCTATTTTATATGGGAAAAGCTGAAACTATTTCCCAAAGACTTCCCAAAGAGTTATCTACAAGACCCAAGAAAATTAAACAGGGAATACTTCTGCATCCTGTGATGTGGGACTTTTCCAGCATTGACCTAGTGCTTTTCTTCTAATGTCATTATGGTGTTGACTATGGAGTCAAGAGAGCTCACGGTGCAAGCCAAAAGGTTGTATGGAGTCTGAATGTGGATGTTTTGTGAGGCCTCGGTACTGCAGCTGAAGACAGTGAGACACTGTGCTGAAATGCTTCAGTAGCAGAGACTTCAGCTGCAAACAGATTGCTCATGCCAGGAATGCACAGTGTTAGGAAGGCTGGGCATGTCAGTGCGTGGGACCTGGAGGTGAAATTACCAGTGTGAGCCTGAAGAGACATTCACACAGAGCCCCCTGAAGGACAGAAACTAACACCAAGGGAAAAATAAAGAAAAGAGCATCTTAAAAATTAATTTGAATTTCATTTTGGAAGTTTGTATTAATTTCAGGGGAGACTAAAGACGAGAATGTGTTGTGTATTATGCTGGTTTTTGCTGGGGTAGAGTTAGTTTTCTTCATAGTAGCTGCTATGGGCTGTATTTTGGATTTCTTCTGGAAACAGTGCTAATAACACAGGGATGTTTTTGTTGCTGCTGAGCAGCGCTTACACAGAGCCAAGGTCTTTTCTGCTCCTCACACCACTGCACCAGCAAGCAGGCTAGGGGTGCACAAGGAGCTGGGAGGAGACACAGGTGGGACAGCTGACCCCAACTGACCCAAGGGATATTCCATACCATGTGCTGTCGTGCTGAGCATAAAAGCTGGGGGAAGGAGGAAAGGGAAGACATTAGAAGTGATGACTTTTTTCTTCCCAAGTAACCATTATGTGTGATGAAGCCCTGCTGTCCTGGAGATGGCTGAACACCTGCCTGAGCATGGAAGGGGTGAGTGAATTCCTGTCTTGCTTTGCTTGTGCACATAGCTTTTGCTCTGCCTATTCAAGTGTCTTTATCTCAACGCACAAGTTTTCTCACTTTTCCAATTCTGCTGTGTGGTGCTCAGTTGCTGGCTGGGGTTAAACCACAACAGCGCTGAGTTGATGATGACTTTATATTTGTATCTTTCTGTTGCCAGAAGGCAGCTTGTTTCTTGTTTTAGTCTCTTGCTTCAAAATTCCAAATTCTGACAAAAGAAAGCAAGGCACATGCTTAACTGCTTTGCTGGGTACAGATTGCAATCAGCAACATTCTTTCAAACTCTGCTCTGAAGCTTGCAAAGTAAAGGCTTCATCCTGCCAAGCAGTGGTATTAAATATCACATGGGGGCTATCATAATTCAGTTCAGAGTTGTAAGCAGCATTTAAAGTTGAAGTAAACTCGTGATGCAAATGCACAAGTAAGTACAGATGAGATGATGGTGGCTTTTTTGTCATTAAACCCCAAGTGAAGGGGTGAGAGCCCTGACTTCTGCTGCTAGTCCTGCTTGTTTGAGCATCACAAGATAAAATATATAAATACCATTTGGAGCAAGGAACAGAAATTTCTAGGACTCATAAACTGCTGGGAGCCCTTATCTTGCTATGCTACCCATGGGTCTCTGATTGCTTGTCCCTTCTCCCTTGTCCCATTAATCTTGCACTCTCTGCTGCACATTGGCGCTACTTCAGCTGGATGGGTGGAGAACACCACTGCTGTAGCCTATTTTGTAGCATGAGTTGGCATTTTACTGAGAAGTACAATTCAAATTCTTCTCTGAAGAGGGCCTAAAGCTCAGGTTTCTCACGTTCTGGGGAAGTGCTCTAACCCTGGGGGGATCACATTGTCTCCTCTGCTGCAGGATGTCAGAATTTTCTTTAATGAAAAATAAAGGAAAATGCTAATGTTGTAATTTTACAGTTGCTCAGAGCATTTGGTTATGCTTAGCCTTGTTATTTCTGTGCATCAGCCTTCAAATAAATGGTATGTAAAGAGGGAAGTTTTAACCCTACATCTTGACATACAGAAGAGGGTTTCCTTCTCTTGTATGTTTGCTAAGGAATTCTAGCTGGGTTCTGCACTGAGCTCCAGGTCTGCAAGGTAAGCTGTGCTGCCAGCAGGCTGGGTGTACTGCTGTTACCCTGGATGGAGTTCAGGAAGAGAGACTGCCGCAGAGGCAAAAGAGAGGCTGTGTTCCAGGAGGCAGAAAATGCAGGAGAAACAGAGCAGAGAACTTGGCGCAGGTTTGTGGAATAAGGAGAATCGGAGTAAGGGACAACAATGCTGGTTCACAACCACACAGCAACTTCCAGCATGTTTGTTTGTGGGTCTGTGATTCTGCACAAGGTTATGAGTAAACAGCTCCCCAGTCCCTGCAGCACTGGTCAGACCTGTGTCTTGTTCTGGAGAAATGCACGTACCCTTCACTGCAAAGATTCCTTTGCAGATGCTTAACAGATAGTTAATGTGGCCTTTCCATTTTTCCTGCCACAGTGTGAAGACAATTCCAGGGAGATGAACAGCTCAAGCAAATGAAGGGGAGAAACAGTTCTCATCCAGGTGGTCTGTAGCCAGCCCTGCGTCACATATCCAAGTAAAGATGTGAAGGGGAAAAGAAACAAGGAGAGATAAAGAGGTAAGTGAAGCTCCTGCATTTTTTGTCAGTTTCTGTTAATGCAGTTTGCAGTCATTTTGATAGGGACCATTAACTGTTACAATCAGTCAGCTGTTCTCACTACACAACTATTTTAACCCTGTCGCATACATTTGCAAAAATAATACAGGTCATTGTCTTTAACACCTGGCATTGTCCATTTAATTGTAAGAAAATGAGAAGGAGCAGCTGTGCCAACATATTATTATTAATGTATTTGAAACCAGTGAGTAATCTACACAGCTCAGTTATAGGGATTCTCATGTCCCCAAACCAGCAATCTCAGAGATTTACATTTTAATTGATATTTTATTCTGTAAAGGAAAATAAAAGCCCTCAGCTACCTAAGTCCTTACAATTAATTAGGCACAAAAGACTCCATAAAGATTAACGGTGCCCTAATCCCAGGAGTGCTCAAAAAAAAAAAAAAAAAGCACTTTAAAATCTGTAAGATGCCGGTGCAACATGTCTAACAACAGCTCACAATCCACAAAACAACACATGCATTTGCACAGTAATTACTCATTAGAATTGTCAGGCACGGCATGTATTTGCGCACATATGACATCCCTAATTTCCGTTGCCTGCTTTAAGTCCATAGTTCTTATGAGGGCACACTGTTTGGTTAAGGGATCTATCAGTATGTAGGCTCTGCTCCATAAAACAATATTCACGTCTAGTTTTCCAGTTACAGATTGCCAGAAGCAAGTCATGGCTGCGTGTACATGCTTTTGCAATCTTGACATCCAGGTGATTTTCAAGCCAGTGTAATTTTGCTTTTGTGTTCCACGTGCATGAGCCAGTCCTACCCTAAATCTTCTAAATGTACTGAACTGCAAAGTAAAATTGCTGAGAGCTTGCTTCAGTACCTGAATGGATTTCTTCAGTCATGTGTCATGGCCCTGGAAGCCTGGAGTACCTCCCTTAGAGCCATGAGATCCTCCAGACATTGTGGAGCCATCACTGGTCATCCCATGTCAGCAAGGCAGTATAGTCCCACCTACCATGCTGTGTCTTGTTCTGCTGCTCCTTAAGCGTTGATGGATGAGAATGCAGCATTCATTTTGTTTGCCAGATTTATCATATGCTCTGTGTTCAGTCTCCATACTCAATGCCTTTACATAATGATGAGCTGTCTCTGTGATCTAGTGTCCCAAACCACAACTGCCAGCAAACACAGAACCAAACAGTGTGCAGGCCCTGCAAAGACATATGCCTTGGCAGACTAACACAGCTTCTGCCCTTGAGCCTGCTAAGAAAAAGCAGTCTCACAATGCATTACCGGGGAGTGCCCTCCTAGAAAGAGCTCTGCATTCCCATGGAGAGGGTGGATTTGCCCCTGCCAGCTGCCATAAGACACTTTGGCACAGCATGAGCTCCAATAACTGTTGATTTGAGCCTGTCAGGCCAGACAGCACACATGGGAGCAAAGGGCATTGACTGTCTCAACATAGCATCCACGTGTGCAGATGTGTGCATACTTTCTAATATGTACCTGCCTCAATATGGATAGTTATTTTTGGCACATTGAGTAAGGGCGGGGGGGGGGAGGGGTCAGGCAGCCTTTGGCACAGCCTTTGGCAGCTGCTGCTGTGTGTGCATTTGGGCATCTGCCTACCCCCTCGAAATGTTCCAGCGTAAACTGAACCACAACTGGAAGGACTGAGTGTCCAGATTTCAGTTGGTGACATTCTTCATTGTTAGAAGGAAATACCACAGAAAAGGTAATGAAGAACCAGAATTCCATCTTCAGTGGTGCTTCCTGTCTCATGTTTGCAAATGACCATGTAAAAATGGAGACTTCCTACGTTTATTTCCAGGCGTGGGCTTATCTTCTCAAGGATGCCCAAACATGTATTTCTGGATTAACACAATTGGATGGAAACTCCTAATAGAACCAGTGCTTTTCCTAGTTAATAAAAAAGCTGGTTTTAATAATAACATAGCAACAAAGAGTATGAATTCAATTAGAAAATCATCTGGGTTTACTATTCAAGAACTCTCACATAATCATCTTTTTCCCTTTGAATAAGCTTTGACTATAGCCTATACATGAATACTTTGGCTTAATTTCAGCTCAGAGATTTAGAAGTGACTGAAGTAAAGAGCTGAGAAGGAAAACATTCTTGCAGCTTTTCTCAGAAAAAAAAAAGAACCCAAATGTATGTGAGAAGTAGAGCCAATTCTCAAGAGGCACAATCAGTATTGATGCCACAGATATTCCCTTATGCAGCACAGTAAAACTTGGTTTTGCCCCTGTCCAGAGCCAGCCCGAGTCCAGCAAAAGTAGGCAGCATCTGCACTGCACCCTGTGTTATGACTGCCGTGTTCCTGTGAGTTCCCTAACAGAAGTGTTTGAAATCTGGCACAGATGAGACTCCTTACAACTTCACAACATGCACATCTTGCCTGCTACCTGCCCAGTCTTGCATGTCCTGAGTCAGTCAGCTTTGCTGGCTGCTGCAGCAGTGTTTGCAAACTCATAGTGTCCCCAGTCAGATCTGATCTGCATGTGTACAGTAGTCTTTTCCTCAGAATATCCAGTGGCTGGGTCTGAACCATCACTGCAACACAACAACTGCCCAACACTTAGAAGTAAGCAACAAGTTGAAAGTGAAGACCTTTGAACCCACCCAGTAGCCCTGTCCCAGCCCTCCATAGGGCTTGGTAGTTCAGGTCTAGTGTGAGACGAAGGCCTGCCTAAGCTGAGGAGGAACCAGAACTCATCCCCCAGGAATCCAGAGTGCTGGCCAATGCCATGCAGGGCTGTTAGTGTGACTGTTATTTTTGCTGTCTACATCTGTGTTATCTAGATTTTAGGGCTATCCCCCTTGAGTATACTAGCCTCTTACCTTCAAACTAAGTAAAACAACAGTTCAAAACCCTAATAATAAATGTACTTTATGTAATTTACATCCTCTTAGTAATTCTATTGACTTAATGTTAAAATGGTGCGCAAGCAAACCTGATACCTAAAATTATCACAAGGCAAACTAAGCTGATAAAGGTTTGAAGTAATACTTACTCTGTCTTGTTCTAGAAATAGTAATTATCAGTCCTCCAGTAAAGGACAAAATTGCAAACACATACTCCTAGATACATTGTGTTTTCTGTTTGCTTCAGACAGTTGAGACAGATTGAAATTCTTTATTTGGCTTTACTATATTTGTCTTATTTCAGATGTTTATTGAAGAAACATTTTTCTCTTCACCTTCTTATGAGAAAGAAAGGACACAAGTGTGAGCAACAGAAATTGTAATTAGGTGTAAGAAAACCAGTTATGGTAATGGTCAAGCACTGGAACAGGTTGCCCAGGGAAGCTGTGTACTCTCCAATCTCAAAGTTATCAAAAACCCAACTGTACATGGCCCTGAGCAACCTGACCTGCTGGAGGGGCTCAGAGCAAGGGGGTTGACTAGATGATCTCCAGAGGTCCCTTCCAAGCCATACCTATTCTATAGCCTTATGTTACATTGGCAGCATTTCACATCTCCGGTAAGTTGGAAAGATGCCCAAATCTGTGAAGAAAATACACCCTTGGGAGCTATTGTGGTGCCAGTGCTGTATCAGCGCTGCAAATCATGTCCCTCCAGTCCTGGCTGCAAACATTTTGCTCTGTAAGCCATGTCACCCCTAAGAGCTGTTAGGGTAGAATTACATGCAATGCATCTACAAAAAAGCTGGATTCTCATCTGTCAACACAACAGGTTTTTCTTGTAATTCTACAGATGTAACTGATGTGGCCTTGGGCAAAACATTTTCAATTCCTGTGCTGTTAGTTCTGGCAAACCTGCATATGCTGCTGGTTTGTGGCCCTGGTTCTGTTAAGATCTGACACTCTTTGTTTTACTATCCTACAAAGTCAGCTATGTTAAAAAAGTGGAAATACATTAGTAAGGTTGAGACACTGCACACGTGTTTGCAATGTTTGGCATCTGTATGTCATTTCACACAAATGGGCTCCAGTCCAGCTGAGCTCTTGCTGCGTGCTGCTGTAGTGTAGGAGGTATCTGTGGAGGTCTCCAATGCTGACTGGGCTGTACTGAGCCACTTACTTTGGAACAGAGAATATCAGTGATTGATTGAGTGGTTGTCCTGGGTTCAGCAGTAGCAGTCATTTTTCTCCTTCTTAGTAGCTGGTGCAGTGCTGTGGTTTTGACTTTCAG
>WYDI02025417.1:0-29314 GCA_009867235.2 Psittacus erithacus | reverse complement strand
TCTCCCCTTGTTATTTCCCTTGTCATTGTTATTATTGGTGGCAGCAGCAGTGGTTTGTGTTATACCTTAGTTACTGGCCTGTTCTTATCTCAACCTGTGGGAGTTGCATTCTGTCGATTCTCCACCCCATCCCTCCGGAAGCGGAAGGGAAGGGAGGGGAGGAAGTGAGGGAGAGACTGAGTGGCTGACTAGGCTTAAACCACAACAGTGGTTGAGTGATCTCCCACAACACAAAATTTGTATTATGAAATAATACTGATTTTGGCATAAGCCTCTATTGCTAAAGTTCAAGTATGCCTAAAGCTGTAAGCTAAAGTTAATGTCAAACCCCTTTGTTTGTGGGATAAAGACAAGTGGTGAAGTTCATGATATAAACTTGGAAGAGATGAAACCTCAACAGCCAAACAGATCAGATAGTGGACAAGGAGGGTAAAGCTGTTAGTCATGATGCAGAAAATAGAATTACACTAAATTAGCATTTTCCTTGGAAAGTATCAGATAAAATTAGTATAGTGCAGTAAGGGGGAGATAACATATGTATCACCATTATCTACTAAAGCTTGTTAAAAAACAACTAATCATGTGAAAAAAAACCCACTGAGGGAGCCAGTTAATCTGCAGACAATATAAGGAGCTAATTAAAAAATAATCTGAATAATTTTGAACTTAAACAATTGCTTGAACCCTGAAGAAGTTGTATTTAGTCTGAAAAACCTCTATCATTTTACTCATAAATAAAATGGGTGAGTGACACAACATGGGGAACTACAGGCTCTGTAGTCTGCCCAGAGGAGAAACTGCAGAGAAGATGCGGTGTATGGTACCATACCCAGTGCCAATCAACAGGATCAGGGCAGATACTGCCCCAGTAGGAAGTCTGTGGGGTGGATGTGGCTTCTTCCTAACCCTGCTGAATGCGTATGTCAAGTCACGTAGTATTTCCTGCTGGCAGAAACCAAAGGTTTTCCAGCTCTGCACAGTGCTGTAAAGTCTCTATAGCTTCTTACAACTGATACATTTTGCTGAGAAGCCAAAGAGAAGACCAGGCGTTACATCAGGAACCCCAAAATCTACATCTGAAACAAATTATATCAAATACATTTGGACAAAATTACAGATTAGGTTGATAAACTGAAATAATTTCTTGATGTGACAGACTTTTGGAAGGCATTTATAAGATATTAGATATGTATTCATTATCTTTGATACAGAAAATTACAGCACGTGAGTACCTTTCATGCTGATTCATAAGCTGCTTTATATATGACACTAACAACAGCATAGATACTTGGTGGAAGAAGATTATAAGCTTAAGTTATTCAGTAAAGTTTTTGCTGGAGCAGAATTAAATTAGTATATATTGACATTTTCACATTAGAAGAAAAAGTCAAGTAAAAACCAGCCAAGTCAAGCAAGACAGGTAATATCTGCAGAAAATATGATGCTGCCCTTCAGATATTCAGCTTAGTATCTGTGGGCTCTAGTTGTTCATCATGATCCTAAAGCCACAAAAGGAAAACTAGTCTTTGCAATAGAATCATAGAATAGTTTGGATTAGAAGGGACCTTCAAATGTAACCTAGTCCAACCCCCCTGCAATGAGCAGGAACATCTTCACCTAGATCAGGTGGCCCAGAACCACATCCAGCCTGGCCATGAATGTCTCCAAGGATGGTGCATCCACAATCTCTCCGGGCAACTACTCCTGTGCTTCACCACCCTCATTGTAAAGACTTTTTCCCTCACATCCAGCCTGAATTTCCCCTCTTTATCTTAAAACCATTACCCCACATCCTGTTGCAACTATTCGATTATATTTTCTTATCTAGATGTAAGGTAAATACACAGACGTTTTTGATTAGTAAAAGAAATGCAACTGGAAAAAGCTACTAAAGGGATGTCACAGTAGCAACAATCTTTAACAGTTATCATGATTAAACCTGCAAAAACCTAGCTATTACCGGAAAGAAGAAACAAGGTGCCTGTGTAAACCTTGCTCTGCATTGCACAATAGGAAACAGGAGTAACTCCACCGAAGTCTAAAATACGCAGCATGAGTTAAAACAGGCTACACAGTTTCTTTAAAGGCAATGGATGTGACCCGTTCCAGGCACTGCAGAGGGTAGGGGGTAATTTCTTCCTTTGTGAGGGAGAGGGAGGTGTGTGCCTCCGATGTGAGGCGGAAGAATTGCTGCGGTTCCCATCTCATCCCATCAGTGCTAATGGAACCACTCAGGTGTTAATGGATTATTGCACCACACACATCTAACGCAGCCTATGCAGGCAGCTGTTCAGAAATTCACAGTAAATCTGTAATACTCTGTTAAAAGGGGAGAAAGAGATTTGACAAGTACCTGATAGAAGATAATAATTTAAAGGTTGTCAGCCCTAATGCATGCAAATACACACCGATGTAAAGACTGCCCTTGCTGATTATTGTTGCTTTTTTATTGTATTACCTCCTGAGCTTGTAACAGGATTCCTTGCTTTGCAGTCTATGGGGACTGGATATGTCCTTACACAGAGCCTGTCTCCACACTGCATACAGCAGTTCTTTCAAAGCAGCAAAACTGCTCAGTGAGGACTTGACTTTCCAGATGCAAACAGTACACTGGTATTTCTAAAAAGTTAGTGTTTGGGATAACCTTTAACTGGGATGTTTTAATTTCTCATGTTCTTAACTGGTTCTTGCAGTTCTCAACCTTTAAAATAAGTAACCCGATAGCCCCACAGGTCTGACTGCACCAAAGCTGAGGGTTTGTTCATGCTTTTAACGTACACTGGTTGTCTACATTTACATTCAGACAGGACACTGAGTCAGCATCTTCCTCAAATATGGCCAGGCTTTCTGCATACATCCCTACCCTGCTGCACAGAAAAGAGATGTGGAAACAAAAAGTTGAAACTCTTGAAATAAATAGGCCTGCAGTTTCCCTTTGCTTCTCAAAGCATATTCAAAGTCTGTGAGGTCCATGAGGTTACTCAAGAGCTTAAATTACATCATCTTCTAGCACAGAGTGCTCAGCACTGTCTAAGAAAATGCCCGAATTTCAATGACATTGCTAACATGAGTGAATTTACTAGCTTGTGTTTAGGCCCTATCTTCAGCTGGCATCAGGAAATCCCTCAAGGAGTTGTTCTGTCATTCAGTGGAAGACTTGCTGACATCAATTTTAATTGGAATTCTGTCTGAATACTGATACCTGTTACCTCAGGCTTATGGATTAAAAGGTTTGCTACAGGTTTCCAGTCACAAATCCAATGGAAAAACTTTCAGTGTAAAAACCTAGAAAAAGCAAATTGCTTTTCCAGTAGAAGCACAAGGAATTACTAAAATAGACAATTTTGGAGCACAGTGGGTCCCAGGATCTCAAATGTAACCTTACTTTGTAGGAGATAACCATAAGCTTGATTCATTGGGGACTAACAAAGGAAAGAGAGGAGAATGTACTTTTAAAGCACTTCATTGCCTTCAAGAGGTTTTTTAAGTGGATGCACTGTGCGAGGTAAAAGTTGACTTCCAGCCGGTTTAAGTAATTTACTCTTAAAATGTCTGAAACATCATCTACAAAAGGAACATGTCTGAGAGCACATTAATGTCCAGTTCAAATGTGAACTGTCACCAAGCTGTTCCCTACCATGTTTCCAGGTATGGTGCACACTAGGCCAATTCCTTCATTACATGTTAGTCCTCCCTCAGTGCACTATGACTAAAGGCAGCACTGGTCTTGCCTGGCTATACACAGTGATATGAACATTAGGACCTAAGAATGACAGAGGAAAAGCTATCTTGAACTGTTAGCACTTCTTCTCAAGCTGCAGAAGCAATGCTGACTTATTTTATTCTAGGGTATCTCTCCCAGCAGGCAGCAGAACAATAAAGACTGGCTTTGAGCCCAGATCAAATCTTGTTAACTTTAGTCCCAGGCAAATCTGCAGTGTAATCTGGATCAAGAGTACACAGCAACTTACAAATGACAGGATTAGTCTGCCTGTAATGGATTTATTTTTATTTCTACTATTAACCAATGACGTCAAAATGAATTCTGCTTTTCTGTAGCCCTTCTTCCCGCGTGCAGTGAGCCACTGCTGAAAAACATCTGTTCTTTACATTTTTCCTTGCTAGATTTTTCTGTGGCTGTAGCAATGACTCCACACACAAATAAGGTTCCTGTACAGGGCACTACCATAAAGACCATACACTCTTATGGCACACAATCATTCTGAAGACTTAATTTCAGGATATGCTGGAGTATAAAGAGGTGACACTGCAGTTACAGATGCTGCACACATTTTCAGTGCAAACGAGATGGTAACATTGACCAGGAATGTATTTGGGATGACTTAATATCTAGTTAGCAGTACCCAGCAGAACACATTTGAAATAAAAGCTTGACAGCATTATACTGGATGAGGAAATCTACCTGAAGACTGCAAACCAGTTGCTTTTAAAAATGGGTAGTAGCTTAAGCAAAATGGATGAACAGCCTGAGAAAGTGAATTGCACACTATTCACTAGCCTATATTAGTGATCCCTTGGGTCTGAAGTTAAACATCACCACATACATCTGACAAAGGTGAAGTTTTAAGGCAGGTGACTCCAGCACAACCCCAAGATTGCAGAAATCTGGAGGGGTCAGATGAATTGCGCCACACTGGCTGTGCCAACACCAGCATCTGCCCCTCCAGCATGGGCTGTTGTGGTGCCTCTGAGCCAGCTACTGCAGAGATAGAAGAACACATCTGGAGGGTAACAGGGCTGAGTAAGTTGCTGTCCTTGTCTGACCAGCCGGCAGAGCACTCTCCTGAAACAAAGAATGTAGGCGAAAACGCCTTTTGGTTGCTGTGCTGTTCCACACAAAGAATGTCTTCATTTGAGGCACTCTACAGGGAATGTGTATGCTGGGTTTTTTCTTCTGCCTCGCTTGTCCCATCTGTGCTGTTTGTTCATTAATTTAAGAGAAGCCGAAAGGGAAATTTTCACTACCCTTCTGCCCTTACTGTCTTGTCTCCTTCACTGCCCCAGGGCACGGCTGTTAGCAGCAGAATGGCACACCATGAGGCCCTTGACTTCCCACAAAGCATTTTCAGCAAATGGTCAAGAGCTGACAATAAGCATATTTCTGTGCTTCTCCCCTCCACCCCCCTTGCTGCAGGGGTCTGCATGGTGCTGCTCTGCCCAGCCGTGGTGCACCTGCTCTGCTGTGCCCAGGGCAGCACTTATCTGCCCCTCACTCAGGCAATGCTGCTCTGTGGGGTCATGCTGTGGGCTATGGCTCAGCCACCTCTCCTCACTCCAGGACCAAGTGAATTAACAAAGGCTGTAGCATTTGGGCTTTCCTTTGAAACATAGCTTTGTCTTATGGTCAACACAGCCCATGTGGCTGCTTACAAAGCCCTGCTATTAGGGATAACCCAGCTTCCTGTTTACCCCCTGACACTAGCAGGACTGCTCTTCTGGTTGCTGTGAGCCCTCTTTAAGTGCACTCGAATATTGTGATGGCAATCGCCTGACTGGGATCATCCGCTCTGTTGCTCTTCAAGCATATTATTAGGAATATACAGATCTCTTGAAGAAGCAGGCACTTCTGTTAAGCATCATTATGCTAAAGGCACATTAAGGGATAACATCCCATTCACAAAAAAGGCAACCAAATACCCCAGCTTTTACTGAAGCAAAGTGGGTTTTAAGACCCTAGCTTCACTGCAGGGTGCTAAAGAAATGCCCAAGCATGTTAAAAGCTGACACACAGGGCACATTTCATGGACCTCCCTCTGCATCATCACCTACATTGCTTTGTAAAAAACCTGAGAAGGCACAAAGCATGACACATGCAGCTCTGCTCTCTCAGCCACCAGTCAGAACAGTACCAGCTGTACCTCTGGATACCCACATCCAGACTCAACCTTGCTGCTCCTTAAGGAGCGCAATCATGGAAGTATTTCTGCATTATTCATCTCTTCTGTCCTTCCTACACTGAATTTCCAGTACTTCTCATCTTCTCTTGCTTTTGCTGTTTGGACACACTTTATTCCCAGCTGAAAGAACCAACGAGCGAACCATGAACCAGTGTTTACATACTTTTACATTGTGCACTCTCTCTGGCTCCTAATTTTTTCTTCCTTGACATTAGTATTCCTTAAAGGAACCATTAGTTCTAGACTAGAACTATTCATTTGTGCATTTTGGAGAATTTCCAAGCCTTTCCAAATGCAATATTCCAACAGCACTTTGTCCTCTCCTTACCTACAGTTCTCCATTCCAGGGTCTGCCGTTTGATTTCTATCCTACAGCATGTCACCCCTCACTGCACTTCTGTGAGACATTGCAGTAGAAGCATTTCCTTTGGCTCTTGCAGATCAATTCTCAAGAAGCCAGTACTGAAACATCTTTAAAGAGCTACTAAGACATAACACTTAATGCTGTAAGGAAATTAAAGCAGCTTAAAAAGATTACTTTACCTTCCCACTCTTCAGCATGTGCTGGAAGAACACTCTTCCCCACAGCTTGGAGGCATACTGCATTTGCCTTACCATTACTACTTGAAAGAAAAGCAGCCAATTGTTTAAATAATCAGAGTATATTGATTTTAACAAGCCTGGTAAAACAGAGACAAATGAATTGTTTCTGCATCTGTGAATGAATGCTGATGTTGTCTTTCATTAGTTGCAGTACAACATTAATTTTCAAAAGGGTCTGGTTTTTATTACAATTTAGAATACTCATTATTCTGGTTTCTGAGCTCCTAGATGTGCAGCACAGTGTTCCTTGACACCTTGAAGCTATTTTATTTAAAGGAAAAAAGTCTATTTCTTTTGTAATGTTGGCAAATTGAGGTTGCAGAGGACAGTAAATAGCAGATGCAGGTTGCCTGCATGTTCTGGATTCCGTTTCTTGCCCCATTGATCCAAGGTCCTTAACTGGGATAATGCCCCCTATGGAAAACCCACGATCACACAAGCCGTTGAATACAGGTTGTAATTACAGCCTCAGGGTTTTTTTTAATGTTCAGGTGTGGACTGCCCGTTTTTCAGGAGGGGAGAGGACAGAAAGGGTTAACAGGGCTCCTACCCCACATAAGGTGGAAAAGTAGACACAGCCTATCCCTGCAGCCTGGGCAGCAGCATCCAGCCACGCACCAGACTTGGCACTACTGAGCTGGTACAATGTGAATGATGAGGCTTCTGTCAGAGGCCCACAGTCTGATATTCAAGGTGTTGCTATGTAGTTGGTGGCGGTGCAACTTTCACTGGGTACAGTGCAGTTAAACAGCTGTTATGAAAAACCACAGAACTAGCACAAATAACACATGAAACATAAAATTACTTGCCCAGCAACCCCTGCATCAATCAGGGATTTACTGTGACCTTACCCGTACTGCACCAGCCTAGACAGATGAACAGCAATGTCATGGGAACTTAAAACACATGACAAATAGTCAGTGAAAACTATAATAAGCAATATGAGGGATCACCACTCTAGTAAAACCTTCCTATTCTAAATTACTATTAGAAGTATGTACTTTTTCTTTCACTTGTGATCTAAATTCAGGCACCTACAAGTTAAGGGACTTCCTCAAAAAGCAAAGACCATCCATTGAGGGAACTCCTGTTGCCACAGCACAGAATTCAGCTGTTGGGACCACCACAATGCAGGAACCACTTCACAGATCTTTGTTACTGTTTGAAAGATACTGAGGAAACACCAAGAACCTGTTCAGTGTGTAGTATAGCACTGTGTGCTTTGATTCTGCAAGGAAACCTCTGGGGGTTTCTGATGGTTTGACTTTTTCTCTTAGAACGAGTTTTAACATGTAAACTCTTAACTGTTTGTTTTCTTCCCTTTTTCTCACTCCAGCTCATCAGGCCACACGCCTGCAGGAAAGACACAACTAGAATATTGAAGCTAACATTCTGGAACCAGCGCTGCAGGCACATCAAGCTGCCAGAAGTAACTAGTAAAGTTGCAAACACTGTTAATGCTGTACAGTTCTCATGGGAAGGCCTTTCTTCAAACAAGGTTTCCAGCTGGGTAGAGGCAGAAAGAGATGAGAAACATTGCCAGAGAAGGAGAAAGACAAAGATGTCGTATATCACACACTACAGCTTCTCAGTCATTAATAAACAGGGCGAGGCAAATGGGTTAGTTAAAAAAAACACAAACCAACAGTAGTTTTTAATGTGCAACAATAGAAGCAGGAACAGAAATCCCCCTTCTCCCATCCTTCAACATAAAGAGAGTGCAAGCTTGGCTTGCGTTGTGCAGCCCTCTCAATGAGGCATAAGCACTGCTCTGCAAGCACTTTTAAAAGACTGTCAGAGACTATCCTTAGTAACTCAGGGAAAAGGTTTCCACGTTTTACTTGTGGACAATATGAATTACAGTAAGAACAGTTATATGTTCTTTTCATTGATTAGTTTCTCCACTGGCAAAAGGTAGTTGCTGGATGAAAGTTTTTTTTTTTCTTCCCACAAAAACGTGCACTTGCCCTCTAAACTAAGAACTCTTCTAGAAAAATAAACCCAACATATGATAAAAGGCATTTATGATGTGACTTCTGTTGAGTAATGAAAGCACAGCCTTCAAAAACAAATAGGTTTTTATCTTTGTAGAAACTGGAATCAGCATACAAACTAGTACAGTTCAAAGATTATTAACTTGTAACTATATATTAATATATAAAGTATCACAATATAATCAATCTTCTGCTACTTGGCTGTGGAAATGATAATCAGAAGTTCTGCATATGTCCTGCAATAAAGTAAGCGTCATCAGTCTCCATTATGATCTCTTCACTGTTTTCTCAGGAGAGAGAGAAGCATTGTTCTGACACACCACAGCAGATAGCTGGAATGCAGCGGAAACCCAAGAAAATTCTGTGTGATCTCAGCTGTATGTATAAGGCCTTAAAAACTGGAAGTAGGGGTTTTTTTAAAGCATGCTTGGCTTAAGACACTCAACATTAGTCAAGTGGAGATATTTATGTATTATTCCAGCTCACATTGTGCATATATTACTGTAACACTCCCATAACAAAATTACAAGACACATGTATGTTCTTGGAATGGTCCAGTTTTAGGAGGCACTACAGAATTCTGAGAAAATCAAGACGCTGAGAACATTACAGAACAGGAAAAAGTTAACTTAAGTGTTTATCAACATTTTTGTTCTGAAGCTTAGAGGATTCAGACATACTGTTACAGGTTCAGGCATACTTTTTATGCAGAGGCATAAAGTCGTATACATTCTAAACATAAAAGCAAGTAAGCTGCCGCTACTATTTTATACTGTTAAATCTCAACTTTTTCATTTCTTAAAGTATTAAAAATCTTGTTTGGAGAATCTTCCAACTGTTTTGGAAAACATGCCTTCCCTGAGGGCAAAGGGTGCTGGTTTTCCTCAGGATCAAACTGCTATTAAATATTCTTAGTTTCAAAATAGGTGAGGGCTGAATGCATCTTGAACACTGGAAAACTAACCGCACCTGTCAAAGAGAAGAAGATATACAATTTTTGCTACCTTTCCATGAACAACAATTTTGACTGGAACAAAAATAAAAAAACAGGCCTTTCAGCTAGTAGATCACACCCATTTAACAATGTATCATGTGTTACTAAAAGAGACAGGTTTAAACCAGTCTTTGAGGGGATTTCTTTAATTACAGTAAAGGCACCTTAAACATTCCCTCCCCCCCACCTCCCCCTAACCCAGATCCTTATGGTCATCAAATATGTAATGCATCATCTGAGGAATATGTAAAATGCCAAAGTCGTCAACAGCTCTTACGCAATATTTAATGTTCAGACCCCTATGGGGCAGGAGAAAATATGGTTACATTACATGTTGTTATGTTTACAGTACTTAAGAATGCAAAATCAAACCCCACTCTGATACCACAGGCTGTTGTGTTTATCAGTCTTTCAAATGATGTTAACTTTACAAATAGTAAGCTGATCCGTGTTTAGCAAGGTTGAAGTGAAGAACAGACACTCACTTCTGCAGGCATTCTAGCTCCGGAGGCAGGTCACAGCCAACATAAACTCCATTCATTAAACTGTATTCTAACAGTGCACAAAAACAGGGATCCTGGAAAAGAAATGTTTAGTTTAAATCACACTGCTCTGTGAAGTGAATTTTCAAACAAATTAACAGGGCACATGAATGCAGGACCTTTTCCAGCAACAGGACAGCTGCAAGCATGGCCTAACACTGGAGGAAGGCTTACAGCTGCTCTAAGTTAGTATTTGTTGCACATCGGTGTGGGGAGACAGAACTTACTATTCCAACCATTTCTGGAATACTGCTTTCCTTTTTATCTGGAAAGTTAGATATAACATCAAGAAAAAATTAACCCCTCAAATCATTAATTTACTGTGGCAAATACCAAAGGTACAAAAACAAAACTCACTTTTGCAAGAACATGAGGATTTCCAATGACGATGAGCAAAGCTTTTGCTCTAGTAACTGCTACATTAAATCTCTTTGGGTTAAAAAGAAAGCCCAAACGGTATTTGTCATCATCAAATAAGCCTTCAAGAGATCGCACCTAAAATTAATTATGAATAATTTTAGTAACAGAATAATGAGAAAGCAACTTACCTCACAATAGCCATAGCAGCATAATTTTAACACAGTATTTGCTTCCTGCAGCAATCCACATCTGCAGCTCAACATCAGCAATGCACGAGCTAGCTTCTAAATTGCAGCTACCTATTTCCCACCCCTGGCTTTCCCACAGGAAGTCTATTCCCCAACAGGCTGCTAAGGCAACTTCAGCAATTACAACAGAATGGTGCACTGGTTTTATTTTAGCATCAGGACTATTCCACTGTAATTTGAAACACAAGATACCAAAACTGCTTCCGAAACAGCAGTGATTTTTATCTTGTCAGTAGAAGAAATGCTAGAACTGCTGGCATTCCAAGTCCTACAGCTGAATGACAATTCACAGTGCATCTTTTATGCAAGCTTTCTTCAGTAGTCTCAGTGTGCTTTGACTTAGCTTAGAAAAAACAGCCAAAGCAACTAGTGTGCTCATAAAGTTTTCACCTCTATTTTACGTGTATTTGAACCTATCTTTGATAAAAGATGGTTTTCATGACCAAAATAATGAGTTCTTATAAACAGGCGCATGGTACATACCTAGAAGTACTTTAAGAGAAAAACAATGCTGGATTGAAAAGCTATGGTATGATGCAGAATGAAGAAAGCAGTCGTAGTACCACTGCCCTCAGGAAAAATCCCCAAACAAGACAATCCCACAAATTCTTCCTCCAAGCCACAAAACAATCCCCAAAACCAACTGTTCCTCCACCCCTGCATCCACCCTGCTTTCCAGTGGTTTGGTTGTTTACATGGCTGTTTTATCCTACTCTCTCCTGGAAATCCTATGTACTTCTGTTACAAGTAGGCCAGTACTAGTCATATCTTCAGCTACACGTTCCTGGTCTATACTTCCTCCTTTGACCAGTTTGCCATGCATGCCATTACTCAGACTTACAGGCTCTGCCTGTTCTGTATGTTCTTGAACAGCCCTGAGGAACCTGGGTCACAAACACCTCAGGAGCTCCACATTCCAATCACTTCCAAGTTTAGAGACTTACTGCACCAAACCTATGTTACCATTTGGAAAAAAGCAAGTACATGCAGACTTCTTTTGTATTGTGAACTCAATTCCACACTGTACAAACACAGCCATGTAGGGCCCACAATGCCCACCAAAAGAAAGTCTGAACCCTCAAGCATCACCATACACTGACCTAGTATCACTTGCTGATGCTCACCATATTAAGCTTTGTCTAAGAGTTCCCAACTGTCTTTTTCCACTGATCCAGCAGATTTTTACTTCTGTCCAGGAGTTCAGCATGCCTACAACAGCATGTATTTGATGGCTGTTGACTCAGACTGGTACCATGTATTCTGGTAGCAAGAAGCTGTCTGCAAAAAACCTCAGCAGCTATCAGCTGACTTGTCAGCTGCTGCTTATGCTTCTCAACCCCACACTGATTTCTCCTTAGAAGCACAAAGAAAAGCCTCCTGACAAGAGCCTCAGGCAACAGTGTTACATGCCTGAGAAGATAACATAAAAGTACGATATAAAGAAGCTGCTGTAACTTTTCCCTTTATGAGGTTTTCACATGAATTCAGATACCAGGGATAGGTACATTTGCTGGAATAGGATCTAGGATTTAGAGAGGGAATGGGCATATGCTTACATTTAACCTCAGCTCAACTTTGGGAGTCTTCTGAAGCCTGATGTCTCAACTGCTACGAACAGTATTTCTATACTCTAGTCAACTGCCTGAAAACTATGACCTCATCTTTGCCACCAGCAAATAACATGCACTGAGATTTTTCAGAACAGACAGACGTCTGCTGGAGCATATTGGTCATCAAGTTTGCAAAAGAAGATGAGAGACAAAGGCTGCCAGCTTCCAAGTAACAGCAAGCCCTCCCAGTACTGTGACACAATCCTCTTTCCCCCTTTGTCAAATGCAAGAAATGGGCACAACACAATTCCACATGCATCATCTTCTCAAACATATATCTTTCCATTCTCCCTAAGTGAAAGGTACATTATCTGCATGAAACTCTAAAATAAATTCAGCATGAGTATCTACAAAGGTTTAGCGTTTACCTCAAAAATCACAGATGCTGTACTGTTTCCTTGCACTTAAAAATAGCTATTTTCAAATACTGCGACAGACTGACAAAAATACAGCTTTTAATTGTTTATTCTTTTATTTTGTAAAGTCCTCTATCAAAAAGGAAACACAGAAAATCAGACACGTACAAAAACCCTCTAGATGGCCACAACAAATATACATACCGTTGATAAGATGACAGCCGTGTACTCCTGCCCTTGAAACTCTTCTACTGAGCCGACTTTAATGTCTGCCAAATCGATGCTTCTCAGAAGAAATCTAATTTTTTCCACCTACCAAGAAAAAACAAAACCAACAACAAAACAGTGTTTGAAGGATTTTTACATTTGATTACTTCCAAGCTGAAACATACTCTGTATACAAGTATGTGGTTTAACACAGAGAAGTCTCAGGGAATGCCTACACCTCGCTCAGCCATCATTCACCAGTAAGGTTTTAAAAATCAAATAGCAACCTTTCCTGAGAAGCATCACACTTACTACTCAACTGAGAAGGTGCAGCACTCGCTACCATCGAAACAGAAATCAATCTGGATTTTAATGAGAAGAAAACTTAGATCCATAAACCCTCTTCTTACAATTTTTATTATATCCAAACCCATGCTTACCACAGATGTGGCAGGGCAGCACCTTTCCCTAGCCCCTCAAGACGACTGTGCAGATTACACTTTCGCCAGCTACATCATGCAGTTAAAGACAGAGATGAGATGTGACCTTAAGCACCCTCCCAAAAAGAGAAAGAGGAGTCCCGTGGACCAGAATGCTGCTATGTGTGGGATCAGCGTATTACCATCTGCTAAAAGCTGCTTGGAGAGCATACACTAATTGCTCCAAGAAATTTACCAACAAACCATGCCTGGCTAAGATGGGGAATACTCAATGACTACTTTTTAATCAGCGCTCCTGCAACACAAGGTGACTTTCTTGAAGCAGACATTATTCTTCTATGTCTTGCATCACAGGCAGATGAAGGACATAATCATATTAAATGACGTGAAACGTTTTAGGGAGTAGAAGAGGTTCAGCCACATCAATATAGAAATATTTAAAAAACAAACAGTAACTGCAAAACACAGGCAGGCACATACACCTGACCAAGAGGATCTGTATTTGCAAGCGTGATTTCCTCAATAGGGGCTGGTCTTTTCCACACAGGTCACGTTGCATGGGTGGCTTCCCCCAACCCACCCATGTAATGCCACGAAACCTGAGATGTGAACAGCAAAGAAAACAAGACACACCATCTAGAGCATCCTCTGGAAATGAAAGGAGATGTAGCCTTAAGTACATGCTGTCTGCTTTCATTTTAAACAGATGTGAATATAAATAAGTTTTAAAAATAAAGCGCAGCATTTGAAGTTGACATTCAATATTCTCTACAGATTTAAATAGCAGCACGAATTTCAAGTCTGACTACAGGACAGCTAAGTCATCCCAACTCCTCTAGCTTCCTCAAAGCCATAGCAAGGTGACATGCCACCTACTTCACTACATTTCCTTTCTGTTCCAGTCCTCAGTGAAGACAGTAAGTGACTGCTCCAGCTGTTGGATAATAAATTCCTGACTCGCACTTTTCACTCCCAACATCTGAAAACTCTGCTTCCAAAACAGCTTGCCTTAATCATTTTCCAATTTTTAAAAGTAAAAAGTAGAATGCCATTACTGCTGTCTTCCTCTAGGTTTAGTTTTCAATGGAAACATCACTAATGATTGATAATACACTGTGTAGGACAATGCACAACAACAAAGTTTTGAGATATTCCTCCCTGCTTTAACAAACCACAGCCACAACGTAAATCTACAAGGTGAAATACAGCAACTCTAAAGTTGTTAGACATCAGTTCTACCTGTTTATGATACGGTGTAATCACTCCAATGTCAGTCACTGGCACTGCAGCATTATCACTTTTAGCAAGGTGAGAACAGTACTGCATTACTTGAACTGCTTCAGCTGGATTAAACCATGAAGGATTGTGACTTTCACGTGTTTCACTGCCCTGTATCAGGGGAAAGGGAACAAGATGGAGACCAGGTGCAGAAGTGATTATTTACTAATATATTATTCTTACACATACTAAATGCAAAAAAAGAAAAAAGAGTGATGTAATGTTATATACAATTTGTCTTCTTCCCTACACACCCTTTCCAAGGAACAGTATCACCTAACTCTTTTGTTAAGCTGGAGAATTTATATGACAACAGTACTTCAGGTGTGCAACAAAGGAGTTAAATCTCAACTCTCTAACACCTTAGCACATTGGTATCTTGCACTTGTGCAAGATAGAAGAGCTCAAAACCAATTCTCTCCAAGCAGTGGATATTACGACTTTTTACTAACTTCTAGGAAGATTGTAGAAAAAAATCTTGTTCTAAAGTACTAAGTTTTTTCCCCCGCCTACTCAGGCCTTAATACTCATCTTGTTTTTAGAGTCCTGTATTCATTTGAATGTAGCAAACTCAACAAAAGCAATCTAAAGGCATCTGATTGTAGCTGCATCTTGGTTAATCTGCTATGAATTTAAATTTGTGTCAAAATGTCTCCACAATACACTGCAATGGGCAGCTGCTAAAGTTCTTAGCAAACATTTGACTTCAGTAGTTGTTTCTAAAACCAGATGCTCAGGAAGTCATATTACTGGCAAAAGAAAAATTTATTAATTTTTCACATCCTTTCTAGAATTTATTCCAACAAAAATTCATCTACAACATCAGTAAACTTCTGTCAGGCATCCTCATTTGTATTTTCACTACAGAAACATTTTACATACCCTTATTCCATGAAAAATTAGTGGAAATCCTTTCTTGGGCAGTTTCCTCCAATGCAACAAAGAATTTACTACTGAAGCGTCTGCACAAACTTCTAGCTCCTTATGATAAAACAATTTAGATGGCAAGGCAAGCAATGCAGGATGTGACCTGTAGTTCTTTGTGAGTTTTGTGATCTGCAAAACCAAAACCCGTAACTGAAACAGATAATTATTTATCAGCCTTCACACTACACAGCTCCCAAGCAGATATATATATGAAGACAGGCTGAGAAAGTTGGGGCTGTTTAGCCTGGAGAAGGCTGCGCGGAGATACCAGCAGCCTTCTGGTGTCTGAAGGAGGCCTACAAGGATGCTGGGGAGGGACTCTTCATTAGGGAGTGTAGTGACAGGACAAGGGGTAATGGGTTGCAACTAAAATAGGGGAAGTTCAGGTTAGATATAAGGAAGAAGTTCTTTACTGTAAGGGTGGTGAGGCACTGGAATGGGTTGCCCAAAGAAGTGGTGAATGCTCTATCCCTGGCAGTGCTCGAGGCCAGATTGGACAGAGTCTTGGACATAGCCTAGTGTGAGGTGTCCCTGCCCATGGCAGGGGGGTGGAACTGGGTGATCTTAAATTCCTCTCCAACCCTAACCTACGATTCTGTGATTACTTTATCAACCTCTAGCATTCAGCTTTTCTAAAGATGCCGAAGACCTGTACTGAATGCAAAAACTGCAGGTGTGATCTACTTTAAATAAATAAAAAAGCAGTCTTTTGAAGGACCATCTCTTTCCCCTCCAAGGGGGGGAAAAAAGAAGAAAGATAAAACCGTCTGAATGTATTTGACAGATGATTTGGTTTGAATGGGGTTTCCATGGGTGTAGCCAGATTTTTTTTTTTTTTTGAGGAAGTCCTGACAGGCAGAAAGGGAGCATTAAAACAGCTGATAAATACATTTCTGGCTTCAGTCTTTAAATGAAAGAATGGCCTTATGGAATAATTCCAGTCCATAATAAACAGCTCAAAACCCAGTATGTCTCATAAAAAAAGACTAACATATGATACTCACATTGAAGTCAAATAGTATCTTTCAAAGCCATCATACTTCCTGCTCTTTCATTATGCCAATTCTACTTAAGGACTGTATAAGGCAAACAGCAATCAAAGTTTGCTGTAACAGGTTTTAGGAGGAAGTATGACAGGTTTTTCAGCAAGCTGAACCCAATCTAAAGCCTAGGGCCAAACACCCCACTTTTCCCAATAGGTCTGCCATCAGATTTTGTTCCTCCTCTGTTTATACGGTCATCTAAGTCATCTGTGCTTTCCAGTCATCTGTGCTCTCAGTTTAATTTCTCAAAGTGTATTACCATGAGAAGAGGAAGGCATCTTAGTAAGTTTAACTTTAGCCCTATACTTCAGATTCAGACAGTAAGTTAAAGCAGCTGAAAGATCTGTGCTTGTTTATGTACTATGCTACCTCTGCCACTTAACACAGACTTCAGGTATGCCACCATACAAGGTTTCAGGAAGCTATACGTCAGTGGAAGTGGTGATAAAAAAAATAAAAATCCCTCAAACCAAATAACCAGGAACTGCTTTCTTTTCCTTTCTGAAACACAGTGTTTCAAAATTAATCTTTATGTTTAAACAGGAGGGTTTTTTTTAATCTTTCTATGTTAAAAGTAGAATCTGCACTCATGCAAGTCATGAAGTTACAGTAAAGCAGACCATAGAGATGGAAGGGAATTTTAAGTCATTATTTAGAATTCCGCTTTGTGTACAATATTTGACTTATTCTGCTTAAGAATAGAGGATCCCTTCAAAGAAGAGTTTTAATATGCTGGAGGACTCAGCATCCTTGCTATTCAGAGTATATATTCAAAATAATCAAGGTTTCCTAGATAACTAACACTCAAACAACCTAATCACGAAGCATCATGGAGCAAAAAGAGGGTAAGGAAACAGCAGGAACCACAGTTTCTCCTTTTTCTGATATAGGTGAAATAAAAATTGCAGTTTTACTCACCAACAAAGGATTATAAGCTCCACAGGCAGCAAAAGCATCCTTATCCCTCAGGTACATCTCTCTGGATGTCAGCCTTTCCAGAAAGGACATGTTTAACCCAAACGTCAGTGCAATTTTAGATTTTATTACTGGCCCTAACTGCTTCGGATCTCCAACAAGAACTATCTATATATGGAATTAAAAAAAAATAAATCCATCTTGTATTAAAAAAGTTATTAAAATGTAATTTCAGTAACCACATACACAATTCAGAATTAAAAGGACAACTGATATGAAGTATTCTGCTTCCCTGCAAACATCTGATCTGTCGGCATAGGACCAGGACAGAAGTACATTGTTGTCTTAAGCTAAGAAAGCGCATTTTTATTTTGACATCTTCCACACCCTGAATCCTGTCCTACCAATGTAGAGTTGTTTTGATGTGAAACAACTCATGCAAGTGCGGGAAAACAGTTATTGTGCAGGAACAGATTCATTACAAGTACTCAGAACTCCATACTCATTACCAGGAAGATGCTGCTTGCATTCACAGAAGTAACAGTGGACCAAAACTTACTTTCTTTCAGCAAGTGATGCCAAGAGAACTACCTGTCCATTAGCCTCTGACACCAACCCAATAGGAATCAAGCTCTCTGGTTCAGTTGCTTGTCCTGCCTCATCCAGAATCACATGAGTGAAGTGTCCAAGCCTAGAATTAAATAACAAGAACCCAAAATAGGGCTGTTTTCAGATTAGTTCATTCTGCCACCCTGTGGCTGACCTCAGCAATTCTGTTAACTTCCTTGTCAAGTGCGCTAGGCAACTCCATTCACTGAGCAAAGATGAGCATTTTCAATATGCAACCCAGAAAAAAACCCCAGTTAAGTTCAATTTGTCATCTGTGCTTTTACTTACAGACTCGAGTATACACAGCCACTGGTCATCTTAATTAAAGCATTGTTCATACCAAGGTTAAGTCACTCAGACAAGCCTTCCTTGTTCTAATTAAGTAGCTGAAGGAAACTCAGCACAGTGCACTTGGTGGAGCCAAGACAATCCCCACGCTTTGTTTCTAACAACTCAAGCCAGTTAGGCTTTGGAGTGTCCTTTTACAAAGTTAAAATCAAAATCAGAGGAAGCTTTAGTTACCAGCACTTGACATGGTAGTTTTGGTTGCTTTCTTTTTTTACAATTAAAGGTAACTTGTTAAAAGCCAAGCATAACATAATTTTTAGTGTGACAATCATTTTGAGCCAAAATGACTGTCAAGAGCTGCATCATTTCCAAGGCTCCCAACTCAGTGGAGCAAAAGTTATTGTGTCAAAAATCTTTTAACATTATTCAAGATAATTCTCACATTTACCATACAAAGTCTCTGCTGAAGTATTCCTAAAACCAAGTTGTCTGCTAGGAAGACAATTTCAAAAGAGAGACACATGCAATAAACTGTAGTAAAGAAGCTTAAGTTACAGTATGTACCTTAGGATCATAGAATAGTTAGGGTTGGAAAGGACCTTAAGATCATCTAGTTCCAACCCCCCTGCCATGGGCACAGAGGGTATATAAAAACTGGGTTTTGTAGCACCCAGCTACTTCAGCAACATTCCTATCTGTAGTACTCTACCGTATTCCTGCTTGATAAAACATTCCTGCACTGCTGCATGTGGTAATTATTATCCTGAACCATAATGCCTTCTGAATATCATCACCATCCTTGCAGTAAGGTTTCACCAGGTCATTAATTTGCTGCAAAACCAAAAAAGTATATTGTAAAACAAAATGCCACTCTAAACCAAACTGCTTTAATTTGAATTAAAAAGCCCACTGAAAACTACTTTAAAAGCTGAGCAGAACACTTTTAGACCCATTCATACACCAAAATGAATTCTTTATTAATTTGCCTAAACAAAGTAGCACATATGCAAGACACCTGTGGGTTTTTTTATTGTCAAGATCAAAATTGAACATATGGATGTTTCATATACTTATGTATGTATATAAGCATATACATAAAATGCACACACAACGTGCACTGTATAAAAATGCCAATCCTACTTGTTTACGTTTCTGTGTAAGTAGTCTGAATCTGGAAACAAGGCTTGACTTCAGTTACAGACTTTAAGACTGCTTTGTATGTCAAAGCATCTTACATTAAAAATCTCACCGATATGCATGTGCTGCTTGTGGAGTTAGGCACCAAGAGGAAGAGGTGTAGATTCTGTGGTCATACAATCAGATTATGATCAGCATTTTCAGTTAATCTTCTGGAAGAGCTGAAGTAGTATTTTTATAATTTGGATCCTAAAGAAGCCTAACCAGTCTAACAACCAGTGAGTAAATCAGTCATCATAACCACCTTACTAAATCAGTCATTTAAGAACAAAATATTAAAATGGAAATATGAACTGGCAGATATCTATCATATTTACCTCTTCTGACCTGAAGCTAGCATTAACTCGGACCATAGCTCCTGGTTTTAATAGATCGCTTTGATGCAGCCGCAAGCAAATGAGGTCTGTTGCAGCATTTGATGGTGCACAAACCAAAATTCGACTGTCTGGGAGAGTATAATGTATCTACATTAAAGGAGATTAAAAAAAAAAAAAAGTTATTTAGCAAAATAGCAATAGCTCAAACATGCCCGATTTATTTCATTGAACACAGAATCCCAAAGTTGTGCGTACATGGGATATTCATCCATCCTTTTGCAGCTCAAGAACACCAGTCTTCACAGTCACAACTACTCTCAAACTGAGTGTACTGACAGAAATTAATTCATGGTTATCACATTAATGTATACCCATGCTTCACAAATGTATTGTGCCCTACTGGAAGGTTTGAAAATAAGCCATTCACGAATTCTATTAAATCCATTACAAGATCTTTCCTTTTTCACTGAGCTTTCGAAAACAATCTTGGTAAGACAGTACCTACAGAATTACTGTAAGTGTTCCAATACTGAAAAGATTATAGGTGACTGATTTCTCATCCACCATTACCTGCAAAATAGCTTCAATCACTGTTACTGTTTTTCCAGTTCCTGGTGGTCCAAAAAGAACATAAGGTGTTGGACGGCATTCACCACTCAGTATCCTTTTCACTGCCAGTTTCTGCTGCTCATTCAGCACAGGATTGAAAAATTCACCAGCTCTCTGTTTAAGCGTTCCAGTTTCAGCAACTATAATCAAGATAAACATGCATTAAAATTCCACATAAATGTTTTTAATGCAGGTACAAACAATTCCAGTTCACATTATGCTTCAAAAAGCTGTCACTTTTTTTGTGTGGTAAAAACTAATGAAAATCTCAAAAATTCCGATTTCATAGACTAGCGTGTAGAAAATAAGCCATTAATCTCTCAGGAGTGTACTGGTTCTTTAATAAAATTGAAGGCCAGAAAAGGACTAAGATTATGTAACTCAACAATCTTGAAAAACCCTTCTACTCTGTAATTTCAGCATCAAGCTCGTTTGCTGAACCAGCAAAATCTCAGCAACTTTCAGTAACCGGTACTGCAAGAATAGTACCAGTACTAGATGACCAATAGTAAGCCACAGCTACTGACTTTTTTTCCTTAATCCTGTCCGAATTAGTCTAGCTTTAGCTTTCCGCAGCAGAATCTTATTAACCCTTGGATAGAAGCACATTCTACGTAATCCATTCTGTATTTGTTCAGGCATCCTATTGCTACAAAATGATAAAATCTCCTTCTTTGGAAATTAAATACACTGATATTTAAATTCACAGTTTCTAGAAAAGCTCAGGTATAATCCGGGCTTTCTGAAAAGTCTTCTAAAGATATGGCATCTTTGCAAAGGAGCCATCCCAAGGATGAGACACAGCATCCCAGCAGCAAATTGGAAACTCTGAACATGACCAAAAATTTTCCAGTAAATGGGAGATGATAATTTACTGAGTACAAATACACCACTAGATGTTTGCTGTCCCCACCCTGGCAGTGTTGAAGGCCAGGCTGGACAGGGCTTTAATCAACCTGGACTAGTGGAACGTGCCCCTGCTCAAAGCAGGGGAGTTGGAACTAGATGAGCTTTAAGGTCTCTTCCAACCCAAACCATTCTATGAATGGAGATGCTTAAGTAATCCACAGAAAGACTCCAATGAAACTTGCTGCTAGTAATGTTCTAGAACTTGTCTTTTAAAAGACAGAACACAAGGATACCTCAAAAGTATCTCACTCAGCCCTGGTTTACTGAAGCGACTGCAATCTTGAACTAATACTGTATATTCAAGAACAGAAAGTATACCAAGTTGGTTTGTTTGCGCAGCTACTCTCATCACATCTGTTGCGTTCATGTCCCTTGATGCCATGCATTTTGCCTGTTCATTCTGCAGTTTTTTGACCTGAAAACAGCAAGTGAAGGTAAACGCATTTATAACTGTGTGAACCAAAACAGTCTGAGAACACACTGGCTGAGCAGCAATCCTCAGCCCTTTTCAGGATCCTTGCTTACCATGAATGCTGTGTTCCTGTTATGAACTGGAAAGGCCGAGAGCTCAGATTTTAGTTTGGCTATGAGGAACTGAAAAGGCAGTCTAATAGCCATGATGGCTTAAATCAGAGTTACAAAAAAATGACAGACAAACTCTTCTTTGTAGTGACATAACAAGGGATCACATCCACCTGTTGCAGGTGGAAGATTCATACTGGGAATTTAGCAAAAATCTTGAGTGGAAAGGTGGTGAAGCACAGGTTTTGTAGAGGCTGTGGAATCTCAAGACAAAAATAAAGAAACACTTCCCATGCTCCCCCAGGCTGACTAGATTTAGTGATGGCAACAGTGCTGCTTCAAATAGAAAGGAGGACTAGAAAGGACTTCAGAGGGTTACCTAAGAAAGATTTCTATGTATTTTTCATGTAATTTAGCAGTAAAGAAGTCTTGGTAAATCTACTCAGGATAGGATGATTACCTCCCATCATCAAATTAGGTCCTGCCACAGCTGACAGGACTTAAGTCTAGTCAGCAGTAGCTATGAAAACTAGTCCAAGGCAAATTTGACAATTCCAATTATAATCATACAGGTTTTTTTATTAGCATTTGCCTTAGCTTAATAGTAGTAGTTATCATAAAATCCCCTGCCCCAGGCAACAAAGACTTTTGTCATCAGAAAGCATCAGAATACAACTTTGATTCTTTGATACACCATTATGCAATTCCTCTCTAACAGTAGCTGTACAGTAGGCATCTGTTACCAGTCTGAACGGCAGTCAGCATTTTAAAGAACATTTACGGAATAGATACCTTACTTTCTTGCTGAGAACATTGTTCAAGGCCATCATCAACAACACAATACTTAGTAGTATTCTGGGTCTTGACAGCTTGTGGTGATTGCAAGACAAGTCTTTCTGGAAATAACACTTCAAATTTAGAGGAAAAAGAGAAAGTAGAGAAATTTGAAAGCACATTTCACTGATTAACATTACTGCTGCTACATTAGCTTGCTCTGAGTTGCCAAAACTGGTTTATCAGAACTGACACAAAGGTGGTGAAGACCTGTATGAAGTTCATATGGATTGTTCTACCCAAAAATAAAGCCAGAAATAAGTGCTTTGTAATAAATTCTGAGGTAACAAACCACTGCCATTTCACTTGCTATTACTCTATCAGCATGATTTCTACATTTGTCATTGGCTCAAAGAGTGCAAAGTTTGTTTCTGCTCCTCTCCCCTGTGATGGCCAACAGATGAAATTATCCTGATGATACCTACTCTAGATTCAGAGAACTGTTAAGAAAAGTAACATTACAGAAAACTCCTGCAAGTACAACCTACAATGCATTCTTCCCAGCATGCTCTGATGTGAAAGCAATGTAAAACACAATAAACCCCACAAACTCACTCCTCTAGACAGCTTAAGTCAACTGAAGCATACCTTTTTCACCCAGGTAGATAGCTTGCTCAACTGCCAAATGGCATCGCCTGCTAGTAATCCTGTTATCAGAATACAAATTTGTAGATTAAAGAGCTTATATTTCAATAAACTACTGCAGCATACAAGGTACCTTGTATTTTTTACTATGCACCAGTTCATACAGAGATAGGTTTTATTTTTTGTATAAAACATTTTATTTTTTAAAAGAAGCACCTATTGAGAAACACACTGCAGAAGTGTCATTCAACAGCTTCACCATGAAAAATATTAATACATATATCCTCTCGCTGTTCAGTGAGACAAAGATGGCTTGGTGTTCCAGGCTCAGATAGTCTTTGAAGGAAGTTCTCCGCAAAACTGATTTTACAGAGAGGATAATGCAACTCTGTACAGATAATAACATCTCATCCCAGATGCAACAAAACCATAAAAGGTCAGGTGGTCAGCATTAGCAACTTCTGCCCCACCTCCATCCCCCCTATATTCTTGCAGCGTATTGGTGTATCTTGTTTCCCTAAAAATCCTTAAGTAACCAAACCCAAAATACCCTACCTCATTCTCCCTAACTCTCCCACCGTCTTCCCCCCCACACTGCCTGGCATTGATGCAATCATTTAGAGAAGCTTAAGACCAGAATTATTTGTACGTCATGACCACAGTTGCAGTCCTCTACCAATGAATGTAGTGGCGAAGGTGCGTTGAGGGAAAGAGGTGAAAGAGTTGGCAAGAACCTTAATTATGTCCCTCTCCTACCTGTACCCATCAAAACAACCAATTGACAATCACGTACATTTTCAAAGTCAATTTACTAAAGGAATCATTACATACTGCTTTTTGGAAATATAAAAATACCTGCAATGCACAAATTCTACATCCATGGGTTCCAAGTTGTAAGACTGCTCAAAATCTGCATTAAGTTTAAGAGTAACGTCTTCATTACATATCTGTTGCAAAGATTAAAAGAAGTCAGTTTACTGATGAAAGTTTAGTACTTTAAACACAAAGAAGCGTCTCTGTAAGCACTGAACACCCCCCATCATCTCCAAAAAGAACACCTAGATTTACTTGCTGTCAATATACTTTGTATTTTCATTATGTCATGAGTGCTTTCAGCGCAGGTAAAGATTATAATCTAAAAAGCATAGGGAAGCCAAAGACTTAAAGAACGCAATAAAAATACAGAATCACCTCTCAGAACACAGATAAAATAAATTTAGTTTCCCAAAATTTGGTTAAAATAGTCTGTAACTCCATGAATTGCCAACTTCCTCTCTGAAACTCATGGACCACAGTATTTTCAACAGGAAATGAACCTTGCTTACCTCAGTAATATAGGCAACGTACTCTATTATATGTTCAGAGTAGACCTGACTTTTCAATATCACCTTATCACCTAATTGTGAAAAAAGTTAAAAGGCAGCATACTGTTAAAGGAATAGCAAAATGCTCACCACAACAGTAATTTTTTTTGCTCTTTTTCATAGTTTAACTAAGAATTTGCAGGATACTAGATGTTAACTAACTTCAGCAAAGTTGCTGTATCTCTGAGCCCCTGTTCTGAAATACTATATGCAGTTATATATTACATTTTAAAAGGGATCTAAATATTGATGCAATCAGACAGCACTGCCTGAAAACAGTATCTTAATATATTAATTATTTGAGATTCTGAATTTAAACTACTTCCCTGGCTTTTGCTTTTGACACTCCTATTGTCTTTTAAGTTATTACTACACTGCAGTTTATTTTTGCAGAAAGCCCCCCCTTTTGCACATGAAAAATCCTAAAGTATCTGAATATGCATAAGAACTGCTCCATGCAGCACTGCTTCAGACAGCACCCACTCTAAGACTTGCACAGAGATACTAACAGTGCAGTTCACCTGTCTAGCAGCCTAGATTAGTAACTTTGTGCTCAAATACACGTAAGACTTCTTTAAATGAGTAAGCAATGGAGTTTGAATTGCAGTGAAAATACTGATCAGCATGCTATTTGGCTTTATCGCACATTAACTACTACCTGCAATGAGGCGAGGTCTGCCCTCTTCCACTCCTGGCACTTCCAACACTAAAAAGTTCCCGCTCCTTTTCAAAGTAACCCCACACATGTTAAAGTCCTTTATCTCCATTTCTTCATTGATCTCTTCAAGCCACAAGAGAGTAGAAAACTTTGCTTTATAATTACCTAGATTAAGATGCTGAAAAATAAACCAGTATGCATTACTGCTGTAATTTCCACACTTAAGATGCGGAACCCACTATTCTTACAAGTTACATAAAACACCTCAACACAGACTGCACAGCAACTGGGTTGCCAATTAAGGCACCTAAAGACATGCTTCTATATACCAGCTAATACTTTAACCTCCTCCAGTAGTCAAAAGAGAATTAGTATAGTCCTTGGAGCTCAGACACAATGGCCAGTCAGCTGAAGAGTTAACCAAGTCTCTTCCCTTCTCCAATAGCAGTTTCAACATCTGAATTCAGGGACAGTCTCCAAATGGATTTCTACGCTCAGCAATCCCAGAAAGCATAAAAATCTAAGTACATTGGGCAGAGATGATTGACAGAGTGAGTCATACCGGTCTTGGCACTGGCTGATTATTATACAGGTTTTGGCAAGCTTAAAGAACCTGAACTTTCTTCCTCAGAGCTCAATGCATCTCACTGAAGAGGTATTTGCCAACAGTAGAAAGTTCTATCTAAACAATAACTGACAGCACAGAATGCTTTCTATTGGTATCTTCTCACAAACACAAGGCAAATAAGCAGTGCTTCCCGGAGCAGACTTAATACAGCCACAGAACTTAAGGTGTGGTTAAAAGTCACCAAACTTCCCGTATAAAATTCTCTCAAACATTAGAGAGCTTTATATTTTTGAGAGAATCACTAACCTGCTGTCTTAATGCTCTGACCTCACGTTTTGTGTGAGCTGTTTAGAAAGCGGACAACAGCCTTTTGCATTTTTGAAAAATTAAGCATCAGGCCAAGTTTACAAGTCCTTAAAGTTAGGGAAACAAAAGAGTGAGTAGCAGCAACGTTCTACCACAAACCAGGACAAAGTTCCAGAGAAGGAATCACTGGAACATTCTTGTTGGACTTTCTTTTAATTTTTGGTGTGTATACTCTGAAATTGCTGTACTTGTGTGAAGAATTTGACCAAGCTGCAGGGAATTAAATTTGAGGATTTAAAGAAAGCCAAAAGTTCTGAGGATCCAGAAAAGAATCCTCTGTTATTGCAGTCTCTTAAGAAACTCTGCTTTCATTTACTAAGAGAAAACTGCTAGATTACTGTTCTGACAACCAAAACCCCCCTTTCAAATGATGTTCAAGAAGTGAAGAGGAGTCTTTGTTCAGCTTCTGTAGTATTCCCTACCCCGTGTCTCTCCCCCTCCCCGTATACTCCTACTCCCCTTTTCAGTTATTCACATTTACTCTTTTGTACTCTTATAGGCTTGGATCCTGTGACATACTGAAACTCAACAGAAGTTGTGCAGCACAGACTAAAGTCTTGAATCTACAGTAGTATTACAACATCTTCCATTACACCAAAGGGCTACACGTTCCCGCTAAATTAAGGCCAGCTTGAACAAACACCATACATAAAATATATTTTCTTATATAAACCTACACTTGCATACCTCTGCTAAGAGAGGCTGAAAAGCCAGTATGTCTAACTTCTGCTCCACACATCTTCTTAAATCATCTGGTACAGTATAATGTGGGAGAAAGCTTGGCAAATGCTTTCTGCGACTTCTAAAACAAAAATGTATGACAGATCATTTAGCTTTCTCAAATTATACATGTGAAAACCAGCTAATTAACATGGACATCATCAATGCCAGAACATGCACACACATGACAGGCCAAACAGCTCCTTCGAAGTGACAATAAAGAAGTTTGCTGTGCTGGGAAGAAAGGTAAGCGTTCCAGTTAAAGATTATTGGAAAACATCACGCGTCTGCTTTTTCGGTTTAGGGATATTTTTATAACTAAGCAAATACTCTATAATGGAAGCTTATTCACAAAAGGAAAAGTTATTTTGACAATGAAAGAATGGGCAACGTTTATCATACATAGACCTCGAAGTTGCTTGAGCAGTTAAGAAGCTGACTCTCTCAGAAAACTATTTCAATTTTTCCATATTGTTTCTTAATTACACAACTGTTACTTGTAGATTACTATGCAACAGCATTTATCTTCTTCATCACATTATATGGTAGAAAGAGCTCATGTCTGAGAAATCTACAGAGAAATCAAGCAGTTCATTACTAAAAAAATCCCTTCCATCAGTAATATCCACACCTATCTTGTTTGCAATGTACATATATAAACATGTACAGACTCTCCCAGTTTTACATTTTCTTTGTCAGTGTTACAGAACAGATGTAACAGTACCAAACAGAACAGCATTAGGTGTTATTTTTCTTCTAATTCACAATACCTGCTGTATTTAGGGACAATCACTGTCGTCATCCTTGGCTGAGGTTCTGGATTAATTTTAGGCTTTCTTGGAGAAAATGGTTCCACAGGTGCTAGTAGTAATTCTTCTTCACTTGTTACAGTGGCTTCAATATAACGTCCCACCGTAAAATCAGAAAAACCAAGCAACAGGAGTTCTCTACTGTACCCAGGATTTCTTCAAGTAAGCAGAAGTTAAGTTCTTAAAACCATCATGTTCACACTTCATTTTCCCCAGCCATAAGTATTTTCAAAAACAGCACTGCAGATTCTCATTTCAGAAACACATGAGAACTGCTAACTTAGGGTAATTCCTCACACTCACTCCCCATCTGGAGTTCAATTCCAGTATAATAAATAAAAAGTAAAAATCTCAACCCTCCCTATTTCATCAATAGCTTAAGAGCAAAATCCCCCCCCCAACATATTAGGTACAGAATTAATACATCTGTCACAAGGAACATCTTGGAACTACTGTTACTGAAAGACTGACCAGACATTTCCATCAGAGGAACCTGAAATGTACCCCTTCATTGTTTGCAGAAGCAGTGTTTTGCTCCATCTTGCTTAAGGCTACTCAGAACTGAGCCCCAACTGTAAACACAGCAAGGGAAGAAAGCAGGAGAGATCCTTTACTCCTGAAAAATGCACTTTACACATGTAATTGTGCTTGGGGAGTGACAGACAAGGGAGTCAAAAAAGTAGAAATGGGATCAAAGAGTTTCTTCAAACTGGTTTCTACGGAACTTAAGACAAAAGACCTAACACACACCATCTGCTCTGAAATCCTTTAATGAACCCATCCCAGAGCCCAATTCTCTCCTCAGCACTAACTACATGGTCCAACACTGTAACTACGTGCTTGAAACAAAGACATACCAGAAGGATACCAGCTTTCTCTTCAGCAGTACTACTTTTTCATGCCACCTAACACTACCTGCTCAGGTTGAAGCTGTAGCCTGTTTTTCTCTGATACAAAAACTCAGTGCAGACACTGAACTGCCCAGACTTAACGGACTAACTTTGCAGTCTCGACGGTCTCTGAAGTGGCCAGCTTGCACTTGCTGCCTTCATGCTGCAGCCTCCCATGGAGTTTTGTGTGGGTAACAACCATACAACAGTTAGGGCTGGAAAGGACCTTAAGACCATGTAGTTCCAACCCCCCTGCCATGGGCAGGGACACCTCACACTATACCATGCCACCCAAGGCTCTGTCCAACCTGGCCTTGAACACCAACAGGGATGGAGTATTCACAACTTCCTTGGGCAACCCATTCCAGTGCCTCACCACCCTTACAGTAAAGAGCTTCCTCCTTATATCCAATCTAAACTTCCCACGTTTAAGTTTTAACCCATTACCCCTTGTCCTGTCGCTACAGTCCCTAATGAATAGTCCATTCCCAGCATCCCTATAGGACCCCTTCAGATACTGGAAGGCTGCTATGAGGTCTCCATGCAGCCTTCTCTTGTCCAGGCTGAACAGCCCCAACTTTCTCAGCCTGTCTTCATATGGGAGGTGCTCCAGTCCCCTGATCATCCTCGTGGC